>JAUMHE010000075.1:4465159-4476737 GCA_032359235.1 Enteromius mattozi
AGCTTAGAATACTCAGATAGATACTGATTTAGGAGTAAATTGCAGTGGTCTCTTATTTTTTTCCAGAGCTGTATATCGATCTATATATTATGCGCATCTCGTCAGGTTCTTTGATAAGCGGTAAGTCTCCATCACCTGTTTTCAAATGGAGCACCAGCTTATCCACAGAGCCGTAGATCACTGACAAGCTAAGCCAATGAATCACCCACGAAACTGAACGTGTAGGTTTACCGCTAATCAAAGAACCGTCTTTTCAGATGCGCATAATATCTCAATCGATATATAATTGCCCAGCCCTAGATGCAACAAATGTCTCGTTTGTAACGTGTTTTATTGTTTTGGTGTCATAGCACGCGCAGCATCTGTGGCATAACATTTGCATCAGATGCTTGTGGTATTCAACCAATCTCAACGCACCAATCAGAGCACACCTCGCTCTTTCTAGAACGATGAGCTTTGTAAAAATTGACCCGTTTCAGGAGGCGGGGCTTAAAGGAGAAACAATAATGTACAGTATGTGGAAAATAATGTGTTTTTTTTGCACCTTAAACCACATAAACACAAACACAAAATAATGTTCTTTTTAGCAACATCATATGACCCCTTTAATATCACCTTCTCCTTCGTTGTTGAAGCCGTATGCTTTGATGACCTCCTGCTGGATCTGAGTGGCCACAGGAAGCACAAGCTGCAGCATCTTGCCCATGTCGTTGCAGGCGCTTTCTTTGGCTTCCTCCATACGTGCTGCGTTCTCAGGCACAGAGAAAGCCTGGATCACCTCACTAAGAACAACTGCAAAGGATGGGACAAAAGTCTGGCTGAGTCCAAGTCATTTCCTGACCCCTGACCTTATGATTTAGGGACTCACCTCTCGCCTGCTCTACGGTGAGCGTGGGCTGCTGTGCTGGGGCAGACGCCATACTGGCTCACTCCACTGGGGAGATTCACTACCGACACTGCTTCGACATGTTATAGAATTATTTATGCATACACTAATCAATGAAGAGCACTACATCAGCTTGACAGAACACATTTTCACTGGCAGCAGCTCTGTACCATGATACGATGCTATCGTAAAAATCCACGAACGAATGAATGAATAAAAGAAAAACTCCTCATCATTAATATTGTGTTGTCTATCTGTCTTTTTATTTTCATTATCATATAAACAATAGAGAGACCAGATAGGTAGCCACATAATAACTATGCATGTCAAATTAACGTAATACTATTTGTATGAACTATATAGACCTAATAATATCTATATTGGTTATATGTTATTTGTCATATGTTCTCACTTTTGTTTTACTTTTTATAATATCAAGAAAGTCTAATAATAGAATATTTCCCCCTGTTTTCTATCTACAGTGTTGGCTATTAAATATTAAAGTGTGATTTTTCAATGAATCAAAATGTGAGCTGTAATACTGAATAAACAGCTTCAAAGATTGCTTGCACAGGTTTTTCTACGCGTACGATTATTATATCATGTGCTGTTGTTATAGAGCTTTACTGGGTTCAGCTGTCAATCTAACGTTTGTTCCGCTTCGCACAAAACCACTTACTGATCATTCTCTCCGAGCTTCAAATGTAAATATATTAGTATTTAATACCCAAGTAATATTTTACAGATTTCTAAGCACTTACATAGATGATGCCAGTACCTAACCACAGCCTCTCCTGTGACGCGGACGCCCGCACACTTCCGGTGGGTGCCGCCATAAAAGTGTCCGTGTGCAACAACTACGATAGAAATTAGATAGAACTACAACGGAACCTTTAAGTCATAAAAACATTGCGAGGCTTTGCAACCAGAAATGTATTATGGGTGATATTAAATAGTTTAACTCTATATTTAACTCTTTACCGTGTATTTTTAGTCAAATTACTGTTAGCGCCTTTGCTGAAGAGTGCCACGTGACACCCGTTGCTTTTCACAGCGCTAGACAACCTGGACCAATAGCAAAGGTTTGCGGTCCATGCAAAATCATGAGTTTATTGATTATATAGAGATGGCTGCGCAATTGCTATTTCATTTATGTCTCATATTATTCATTGTAAGGAAAAACCTGAATAATATACATTTTATGTTATTTTGTTGTTTGCACCGCGACAAAACGTCGGGAAATTATGTTTTTGAGCCACCAAGCGCCCCCTGCGGGAAATAAACGTGTAGTGTTATAGCAAGCAAACAAGACTTTACACAGAAGCGTTTACGGAGCAGAGCGAATCTAATACGGAAATCTGGTAAATACTGACACGTGAAGGTATACAGCAGTGTTCACGTATATTTTTCCTATGTTTACATTTTTTTTTTTAGGTATTAAACATGGAGCATAAGCTGGCGGAGTTCAGAGCACGTAAGAAAGCCCAGACTGAAGTCATGAAACCTCCTGATCTTGTGATCCAGAGGGAAACGAAAGCAAAAAGCCATGGTTCTCCAGCAGTGTGTAATGTTACTGATACATCAGAGCAGGAGCCCAAAACCTGCCCTCAAAGTCCACACACTGAGGTATGACAACACCTACCACTTTAAAAAACTGGACAGTAACAAAATGACATATACAAATGCAAATGAAATGAACCATTTCACGTTTGTCTTTTAAACCTAATCTAACATTTTCCTGTCATTTCAGGCTGACAGTCATTATTTGTTGAATACCACATGTGGTCGTTGGCTTCAGCGAGTGACCCTCACGCATCTGACCCTGCTTAAAGTGCTGCTGTGGCTCGTGCTGCTGGGGCTTTTTTCAGAACTTGAGTTTGGCCTGCCATTTTTTGTTATATCGTTATTCTACTGGCTCTATGAGGGCCTGCGAAGCCCAAAAGCCAGACAACCTGGAGAAATGAGTGCGTACTCTGTGTTTAATCCAGATTGTCAACCCATCCTGGGAACTTTAACAGCCGAACAGCTGGAAGGAGAGATGGGATACAGGCCAGTGGCCAATAGATGAAGATGTTTGAAATGAAGAAAACTTGAAAAATATGCAATTTTGGACGATAAAGAAAACTGTCTAAATGTAAATCTGTAAAGTGCACTTGGGAAAATTGTTTGCAAAATTCTTTATTTTATTAATATATAAAAGATATTAAAGAGATACACCTCTTTCTGAGTTTGAATAAATAATTTACCGTGTAATCCTAAACTCTTATCTGAAATATAGTACTGAGACAGGACTTTCTCTCAAAAATAAATACTTTACTAATTAAAGGTCAGGCAACCTTTGGCAAGGAGGACTATAAAATGAATATGGCTGTACTGTAATCAGCTGAATCCCTTTCTGTAAATATTGCATTTATTTAAATTATTTTCTGCAAAAGGATTCACAGTTACACGTGACTGCATGATTTCAGATGCATTTTATGTTCTTTGTCTTAAATTAATTTAGTAATTTGCATATAGGCCTATACTGACAGTGGATCTAGACTTTTGGGGGGGCACTAATGGTTTTACTGAAATGTCACTTTAGGAAAATAAAGTGCAAAGTTTTTTGTTACTGTATATACTTAGTACAATGACTATGATACTTGTCCAGCCATGGTAATAAAATTGTGACCTCTTACCTCACATTTCAAACTTATTTTTCGCAATTCTGAGAAAAAAACAAAAGATTGTGAGGGATGAAAAAGCCAGAAGAGAGATACAAACAAAAAATAAAGAAAATGTCAAACTGAGAATTCAGAAATTCTTTTATCAGAATTGCAAGAAAAAAATGAATTGTTGGATATAAGCAACTTATTTCTTTACAAATGTCATAATGCAAACAACAAGGTTTAGTTATGTGAGTATGTCATGAACACAACGAGCACTAAGACACCGCGAGACTTCGACGGCACGTGACGTCTTCCTGCCGATAGGAACTCGCTCAGAGAAGCTGAACTCTGGGTCTGGACAGACTGCGATTAAAGTAAGACCACGACTACAGATCAAACTGACACTCGCCGCTAAATATTTGTTTTTTCTGCACGTCGGCATTGCAATGGAATATCATATCACAAGGATTGCATGAATACACGCTAACGAGCACAACATGGTTATGAAGTATATGTTTTATAAATGTGTCGCTGTACAAGAAGGAGTATGAGAGTTTTGGGGACGAATAAAAAAATTAAATGGAAAAAAATGCGTTAATTGTTCTTCAGCAGGCCTTTAAATGAACCCTCTGCCATTTTTCATAATTACTCATTAACCACACAGTATTGTCAAGGTTGATGTGGTTCATCATTGTGTTTTGTAATCAAATAAATATGCCTGATGATACTTTTACAACTAAACGACCAAACAAAACAAAGAATTATGTTTAATTGATAATTATAAGAGTTTTTGAATGAAATGTTTAGGAAAAATTCACCTGCAGTCTTATCTCAAAACTAGTTTTACCACAGTATGGGTCACCACTGTTAGATAATCAGTTAACAAATCTAGGATGACGAAAATATAGACTAGTTGGCGAGAAGTGCTAAACTGACAAAATACAAGCACAAAAAGAAATGAAAAAAATATGAATAATATAATAAAATTGATGAAACATAAAAACTCTTAAGTCATTTTGTGCAAAACTGGTAAAATATGCCAAGAAAAATATTCAGAATGATTTAAAAACCAATAAATAAGACTTCATAGACATCTCTTTTAATCTACTTAACATCTACACAATATATGTGGAGAGGTTGTTTTAGGGATGCGTGATAATATTTCAAGTTTTACTTGGCAAGAATCTCATTCCTGGTAATGATCAGATAGGTGACTTGCATAACCATTGTCTTCTGACTTTTCCCCTGATTCTTTGCAGAAGGTGTGTCTTTCGGAACTGCTTACTCTTTCAGCCGCTGTGATGGCCAGCAGCCCTGCAGTGTTGATGCGGCTGGTGGCTTCAGCCTACACTGTGGCCGAAAAGGCTGGAACTATTGTCCGGAAAGTGCTTCAAAGTGGAGAGCTGGGTATCGTTGAAAAGGTGTGGCTAGTAGAGACATGTTACCAAACAAAGATGTTGACACTTGAGATGATCTCACCACACTTGAGAAAGTCTTAACTTCCTTAAACCCTACAATCTGATTGGCTGAACAAATATGATGACATCTTCCACATCCGTATGAGAAGATAACATTACTGTTAGTGTAGTAATCAATATAGGGGCTAAAATTGATATCTGTAACCTGTGCTTCTTTTGGACACAGACAGGAGCCAATGATCTACAGACTCTGGCTGACAGGCTTGTTCAGAAGAGTATATGTGCATCTCTGTCCAAGAGCTTCCCTAAAGTCACTATCATCGGGGAGGAGGTGTGTACGTCTTGTAAATATGAAGACGTTCAGCAGCCTGCTTTGGCTCCAACCTGTGGGATATTAGATTTTGATTGAGAATTTATTCTATTTGTGCAGGATTTACCAGCTGAGGATGTTGAAGAGGAGCTTCTAGAGAACGGGTGCAGCAGCCTAATTCTACAAAAATCTTGTCCGGATCAGTATGCCAGTCTGAAGGAGGAAGAGGTAAAGAGCGAGAGGAAATGGAATACAGGATATGATGCTTGAAAACGATCAATGTATAATATCCTGTTTTGAAAGAGTGTCTAACAGAACATAAACGTAACTCGATAACTTTGTGTTTGACTAAAGTTTAATCTTTATTTTTAGCTGGTTGTGTGGGTGGATCCTCTTGATGGCACTAAAGAATATACAGAAGGTGAGCAGATATAAAAAACATAAAAAACACTTCCACTTCTATTCTTTAAAGCGTTAGATCACCCCAAAATGAAAATTCTGTCATTAATCACTCAAACCCGTAAGAATTTTGGAAAACAAATTAGAATATTGTTGATGAAACAAAGTAAATCGGTAAGACCGTGCATGTGACTTCAGTAGCTCAATGTATTTACTATGTTTCTGGAGCGGGGAACATTTCAGTTGTGTTGCTGTCTATGGAGGGTCAGATAGCTCTTCGATTTCATCAAAAATATCTTCATTTGTGTTCCAAAGATGAGCGAAGGTCTTATGCGTTTGGAACGACATGAGGATGAGTAATTAATAACAGAATTGTCATTTTGTGGTAAACTAACCATTTAAGTTTTAGTATTGTCCATTGAGTCTGAAATACTGAGGTTGTAAACATTGTGCAATAAAGCACCTGGTATTAAAGTCTGGGGTGGTGTGATCATAAGTGGTCAGCAGCAGTAAATATAAGTCTATAAGTAATTTTGTCGTCTGATTACACAGTATTTGGATGAGAGCAAATATTTCCCTGCGCAGATTCTGCCTATGTTTCAGCTGGTCTCACAAATTCTCCATACTTACCGACAGAAATCTGCTTGGTTTAAAAGTGATGGATACGCTATTTGTTACACTATATATATATATATAGTATAACAACAACACTAGATTTTAAAGTGGTACTGTGCATCTGATTGGCTCTGATTTTTGGCTTTTCCCACATTTCCATTTCTGTGAGGACAGAATGATAAATTGTAACATCTAGCAGTGCTGGGTAGATTACTTACAAATTGTAGTTTGTTACTTATTAACTGATTACATGGTGACAACTGTAGTTGTAACATTAAAGGGTTAGTTCACCCAAAAATTCTGTCATTAATTACTTACCCTCATGTCATGTCACTCTAACATTCTTCTCCTGTGACTTACGTCTTCCGCCGTTTAAGAGATTATCACAGTGCATGCATGCGCTTTCCTCTAGGCGTAAACAACCGCAGATTACATTCATGTGCATGCTTTCACCGGGATGTAAACAAGGCTGATTACATCAAAGCGTGTGTATGCGTTGCGTTGTGATGCTCTCTAAAATGGCGATAGACGTAAGTCACAGGAGAAGAATGGTAGAGTAAATGATGTTATTTTTGTTTTAATTGTGCAAAAAAAGTATTCTCGTAGCGTCTCAAAACATTGATCCACTGATGTCACATGGACTGTTTTACTGATGTTTTTACTACGTTTCTGGATCTGGGATCATTTCAGTTGTATTGCTTTCTATGGAGGGTCAGACAGCTCTCTGATATCATCAAAAATATCTTCATTTGTGTTCTGAACATGAATGAAGGTCTTATGGGTTTGGAACGCCATGAGGGTGAGTAATTAATGACAGAATTTTCATTTTTGGGTGAACTAACTCTTTAAGGTTACTCATTTTAGATGTTCTGACTGCATTTGGATAACTAATTTGTTTTAATGGATTATCTAATTTGTTTTAAACTTCACATCAAATGCACCATATAAAAAAAAAAAAGAAAATATTTCAGTATTTCATTTAAATAATTAAATGATTTTATATCAGCATCATAATTTGCATTAAACATTACATTAAACCAGGGTTTCCCGAACTGGCCTTAATGTAAAAACTTCAGCGTGTTTGCCAGTCGATAAAAAGCTAATGATTAATTAAATCATAAAAATGTAAAAATTAAACACTTAAACACCAGTGTAACCACAAAATTTGAGAATTACTGCATGAGCAGTATGATGTATATATTACAAGACCTTTCATTTTAAATCTAATTACGTAATCCATATTACATGTAATCAGTTACTACCCAGCACTGCCATCTAGTTAGGAGTAGTATTGCAAGCATGTCCACTTCAGTGGCACAGTGACACATTTTTTATCATTTGCTTCTATTCCTCATTATTCTCTCTCTCTAATTGACCTCCATTTGTTCAACACATCTGGTGCTGTCACATGGTGATTTACTCTTTCTTTCTTCCTATTTCTTTCTCCTGTCTCTGCTGTAGCTGCAAGGGTTTTGTACAGCCCAGTTTACATACAGAAGCCAAAGCAGCCCTACAGAGCCCCTAACCGTACGGTGATTTAATGTTTTTCTTTTTGGGGCGTGAAATGTCACTTTGAAATTAGGCTAGAGGAAAAAGGTTGTAGTCAGTCAAAAGAGTTAGGTTGGTTATTTACCATTTCTCAAAGCTGACTAGCAATTATGTGCGCTTTGTTGCTCATAAAGTGCAACTGAACAATGTATTTTACAAGTTATTTAATGTACCCATTAAAAACAAAGTTTAAAGTTTAAAACCAGATTAAACAACTTTTATGACATATATTTTATGATGGAGTTTAATGTGTAAAGGAGTCAAAACAGTGCCAGGAATTCCTCTGTGGCACAAAATGTAGATCGTCTGCAAGAAGACGGCAGTTCCAATGTCTGTAGCATGTCTTAAGTCTGTGTTGTGTTCATATTTCTAGTAAACTGCACTAAAGTTCATTAGGACAAAGATCACTTGGTCTGCACCAAGGTTTGGAAGGCAGCATTCACAGTTATTGAAATAAACAATTGCGTCAGACTTTGTTCAATCAAACCAAACCTGTCAAGGGTGAACACATCCCAAGGCAAGGGTGCCCATTCCTTCTTCTGGAGGGTGAACTGTCCTTTAAATTTCAGGTCCAGTCCCAATTAAACACACCTGAACCAGCTAATCAGGCTCTTATTAGGCATACTAGAGACACCCAGAAAGGTCTTTTGGGGCAAGTTGGAGCTAAACTCTGTAGGACAGTGGCACTCCAGTTTGGACCCCATTGTCCTAAGATCCCAAACCGTGGTGCACCCCAAACAAGCAGACCAAGACCTCCTAAAAAGGTGAGTCTTAGTCCACTTGTTTGGTGTGTACTAAAGTTCGGATGGTAGCATTCACCTTATCAAATTAACCAGATTTTGAACCAGTTTGTCTAACTGAACCAATCTTACCATGTGTGAACACATCCCATGGTTTTACCCATACAGTGCCATATACAAGCACATAGTGGGGTTAACAATATTTTAATACTGGAGCTGACTAATAAATACTTTGTATAATGTTGTTTCATTGCAGGACTTTTGGACCATGTGACGGTGTTAATAGGCATTGCTTATGGAGGGACAGCCATTGCTGGAGTCATCAATCAACCCTTCTACAACTACCAGGTCCAACCTGTTGGTTGCTCACTCTTGCTACACTATATTTGGTAGAGGCTGGGATTGGTTGACCTGTTTTATGCTCTCTATTCATTCAGATGGGGCCAGGTGTTTCTTTGGGCAGAACGTTATGGGGAGTATTGGGCTTGGGCGCATTTGGCTTTCAACTCCAGGAAGTCCCTGATGGTAAAAGAATCATCACTACTACACGGTCCCATAGTAATAAACTTGTTGTTGACACAGTGCAAGCCATGGAGCCTCATGATGTCATCCGAGTGGGAGGAGCAGGGAATAAGGTGGGTCACTAGACTTTGATTTGACTGAGTCAGTATTGGCGTAGAATTTAAACTAATTACACCTTCATTCTGGGCCTGGTAGATCATCCAGCTGGTGGAGGGAAAGGCCTCTGCTTATGTGTTTGCCAGTCTAGGATGTAAAAAGTGGGACACATGTGCGCCTGAAGCTATTCTGCACGCAGTTGGAGGTGACATTCATTTTTTTATGTGTCCATTCTTGAAAGTGTACTTGATTTTTATACTTATGTTCTTCTTCATATACAGGCAAACTGACAGACATGCATGGTAATGCATACAGATATGATGCTAATGTGAAGCATATGAACTCTGCTGGAGTGCTGGCAACACTGAGGAATCATCAGTACTATTTAAGCAGAGTGCCACAGGCTGTCCTACAGGCTCTTCCTTCTGACTGAAGCATTTCAGTATATGAAGTCATACTCTAAACTGTTGTGCCTCAAAGCTGTGATATGTCCTTGTCATAATCTTTTTATTAATCTTAAAAAAAAAAAAAAAAAGATTTAGTAGTTTTTATTTGAATTTTTTCCTAAATTTAATGCAACTAAAATGATTAAGCGTTCATTATTTACAGAGTAAAAGCACATGTTTTGATCCATTTCCAGTAGAGGACCAAACACTTACTAAATGTTTTTCTGCAGTTTTTCTTTTTCATAATAATATAACATGCGGGTCATTTAAATCAAAACAACTATCGACATTTATCATATCAAGTTAAATTTATAAAAGTGATTTTATATTCGTAAAAAGCATATTAAATACTAGCTAAGTGTCTATTTGAGTGTTTGAAATAAAATGTCAAAATATTTGTGAAATAATGTTCAATCATTATTCAGCATGATGGATATATCTATGTAATACTAATACTAAATCTAGTGGTTTGAAAGAATGGTAAAGATGAGTAAAGATTTAAAATTACATTTTAGTGGGTGTCTTCTGTCCGATTATATTTAAGTATTATGTTTAAAATTATTCTTGTAATCAGTGGAAATTTGGGAAAGACTGAACTACCCTGTTAAATATGCATATATTTTCCATTTTGCATCATCAACCATAACCAAATTACAACTGTGCTAATAAAACCCACACAGTTAAACCAGTTTGATTGAAAACAAGACCACAAATTGGATGAGAAATAATCTTTATTTTAAATATTTTATTAAAATGTTCAAAAACACTTCAAAATGTGCAATAAAAGCAACAAAATTGCTAATATATTCATTATTGCATGGTATGAAAAAGGCTTACCTGAGGTGTTATGCTGTCAGAAGTGCGTTCCCATATTTGATAAACAGAACCAATGGCAGCTTGCAGGCCATCTGTTCAGCAATACCAAGACATGGAGACTTAAAGACATAGTTCACTCGAAAAACATTCTCATCGTTCACTGACACCTCATGTTGTTCCAAACCTGCATGTTCATTTCAATTCACTGTTCAAGTCACTATTCACTCGGAATCTGAAGAGGAATGATCATATCGATGACATATGTAAATATATAACTTATTTGAATTGATTGTGGACAGCAGAGGAAAGATAAAAATAGCTATTCCTCATTGTGAGATTCCAACTGTAAAGTTAAATAATAAATAATGTACTTTTGTAACAGCCCAGATCCCCATTCACTTTCATTATATGGAAAAGAGAAGCAACTACATTATTCCAAATTTCTCTTTTAGTGTTTGACATTAAGTAGTCAGTCACAGGCTTGGAATAACATGAGAAAATACGTAAATCACTAAACTGTCATATTTGTGTGAACTATCCCTTAAAGTCATGCATCAGTCAGGACACTGCACAGCTTGTAATTTGAAAAACGGGGCTGCCGTCATGTTATTTGTCATCCTTCAAATAAGAATCAAACAAACAAAATCAATGCTGTCTTTATGTATTGCATAACTCTGAATAAATGTTTCCTGTGCAGTTTCTCCTGGGTAATATATTTATGCATAAGTGGTGTTCCTTCAGTTGGCCTTCATGCTTAATTTATAACAGACAATCAACTTGCGCAAAAGGATGTGCAACATAATACAGCATCTGCCAGTACGTGTATGCACGACTACGGCGAATTGTAACAGATTCCCATGTGTATGAAATGTGTCATATGGGGAAGAAAGACAATTCCTGAAGGAAGAGTGGCAGTTCCTATAAAGAAGCTAAAGTATGTTGCCAGGAATATTAATTGTGCCAAAAAAAACAAAAAAGAAGTCACGTATGTTCAAGTTTCAAGTTGCTTATCAAAAACCTAAAGCCTGAACATAACAGATAGAAATATATTTTGGTTATGTACAGTGGGGCAAAAAAGTATTTAGTCAGCCACCAATTGTGCAAGTTCTCCCACCTAAAAAGATGAGAGAGGCC
>JAUMHE010000075.1:4501357-4515212 GCA_032359235.1 Enteromius mattozi
ATACATACATACATATATATATATATATATATATATACATAATACATTTACAAATACATAATACAAAATGATACATTTGCTGACCAAAATTCCTGTGTACATGTGACAGACCCAAAACAAGTGATTGTTTTCCATTAAGGAACTGAGAGAAAAAGCACTTTACTTCATAAAGAGAATGAAAGCTAGACTATGATGCTGAGATGCAAACATACTCGCACAGCAACCACAATACATTCTGTTTCATTTTCCACCTGTGTGCCTTATTGTCCTTTTGTAAAGGACACTCTGTATACCCAAAGTCCCTTTCAAGGTACAATCTGTGGTATACCACAGGAGATAAATCCGGACATTGCAACAGTTTTGAAAAGTACTTAGAAATTCAAAAAGTAAGAGCCCAGGCCTTTTAAAATCCCACTTCTAAGAAGATCTTTTTAGTGATTACACAAAAAGTCAAAACACCAAAAGAATGCAAACCAAAAGGCAGGCTCCACTGATAAGATGGCTCATCAAAAAACGCTGAATCAGTCTAAGTGGTCTAAGGCACCAGACTCAAGGATTATCAAAATTTGCAGGACATAAGGTTTCTGGTCTCTGAATGGAGAACTGGTGTGAAATCCCACTACTGACAACAGACAAGAAATGAAACTTTAAAGAATATACATGCATTAGGTGCTATCACTGCTATTCCATTACTAAAGGCTCCAATGATTGGACTCATCAACATAGTAGGCACCAGACTCAAGGTGTTACAACTTTTTCAGGTAATGAGCATTTATAGTAATCAGACCAAAATTCAAAACTTTATGCAAATACATTAAGTTTTATCACCGTGTCATATTGAAGGCTCCACTGAAGTGATCATTAAAAGCAAGCTGTTAAGTGTCAAAATAATTTATAGAGTGACTAGATGTTAAAACTCTAAGCATGTAAATACATTAAGTGCTGTCATTTGCATTTTACATATTTGCATTGCCATAAGACAGACTCCACTGTTATGACTAATCAACATGAAAGCAGCATTAGATGTCAGAATTGCATTGAGTGCTGTACTCAAGTACTTTCAACCTTCTCGAACATGAGGTTTTTGGTCTTTGAATGGAGTTCAAATCCTAACTTATAGAGTCACTAGACAAAAGAACATGCATTTAGAGATATCATTTGCATGCATGAAGGCTCCACTGATAGAAGTGATCATTAAATGCAGTCTGCTAAAGTGTCAGACTAACTAAGATATTAAATCTCAAAGATTGTAAATTAAATTACATTTCAGGCTCCACTGATACGATCATCTGCATTGACCATTTTAAGGCACCAGGCTGAAGAGGGATCATTACTCTCATATCATAAGGTTTCTTGTATCTGTTCAAACTGCACTTCTGACAATATTACAGACAAGAACAAGCAAGTTCTGTCATGTACAAATAATGCAATGAATCAAGTTGCTTTGTAAGCTGCTTTACAGGTTACACAAAGTAAAGCAAGAAGATTTGTCTATACAGTACTTGACTTTAATTGAGAAAAAATTAACATATGCCATACTTCTCTTAACAACTCAAACTAATACTTTAAATCACTGCACTGTAAAAACAAAATTCTGTAAAATTCGCGGTAAAAAACCAGCAGCTGTGGTTGCTGGAATTCGAATGAAAAAAAAATACAGTAACAACATATCAGGTTTTATGGTTTTAAGTTAAATTTACAGTTAAATACCGCAATTTAACCTCCAAACGCAGGAGGTGATGAGAAAGTCACATGATGAGCCATCACTAATAGCTTTTAAATATGAACATATACAGAAGGTGCTGCTCAGTGTCATTCACACAAACACTAAACACCATCATGGTGAAACTCATTCAACTGAAATATGCAATAAACTTTAATTTAACAACATTACATGTACAGCCCTAATAAACATAACCGATAAGAAAAAACTAGGAAGAAACAGCTATTTCAAGGAAAAAACATCAATTTCAAACAAACTTTTAAATGCAATGCAGGGAATTCTGGGAATGTTAGTTTACGTTTTTTTCTGTAAGTTTTACAGGAATTTACCATTAACCATTTAAAAGGTTTTTACCATAGCATTTTCACAGTTTTTTACCGTTAAAATCACTGTCATTTTTTACAGTGTGCAGACACTTTGTTGTGACATATGCAATATAAATTGCATTTATAGTCAAGTCCCTTGCTCACGAGGGGGAACAAATCCAGTGATTCAGTTGTAAGATCAAGTTAATAAATCATCCTCGCGATCGACCACTTATGAATTATTGGCCCAAATCTTTAACCACTAAGTTAACTCATTAACCTTAAAGTTAAGTAAAATCAAGTTTGTGTTTTATGAGCTTGATCCATTCAGATATCACGGCTGTGTATTTGTGTTATGTTTTTAGTTGCTCAAACAGAAGAACACAGCGCTAGTTATTCCAAGGTCTTGAGTTTGATTCCCAGGAACGGCATGAATTGTTAAAACGTATACTTAGACTGCAGTGAATGTTGCATTGGATAAGTGTCTGCAAAATGCATAAATGTAAGTTTCACTCTCATTATTTGCAGCTGACTGCCTATATCATTCAACTAAATCTTGTTATATGTGTGCTGAAACGCAGCCAAGCAGTATGGACAGAGACTGCAGTGCTACTCTGTAGTTGAGAGCTGGTGGTGTTGCCAAGCGACAAGTTGAATGCAGGTTTTGCTAATGGATGCATTAGTGTTTAATTATTGTATTCATGCTAAGAATTGAATGAGCTACAAGCAGGCCTAGAGCATGGATGAAGAAAACATAATTTCCCTTTTCTCTACATCTTGCTTTTCCATTATCTTCATCTATCCTTCTTTATCTTATTCAAGTTTTTGATCTACTTGGGCCTGCTCTTATGCCTACTCACATATCTGGCCTCTTGTGCTCTTTGTGGATTAATTAGGATCTTTTTCACATATAATACGTCCTTTAATCCCACACATGCTTTCATTATACCAGTGTGTCTTTGACAAACAGCACTGTAGATACCAGAAGTCCCTTGATGTGTCCCTTAAAATAAGACACAGTTTAATCCAGAACAAAACTGACAGCTGTATAAACCAATAACATGTTCACAAAAATACTGCAAGATGTGCATAAGATGAATTCTACATAACGTTTCATCATAACATTTACACAAACTCCTTGTCTTATATGCTATGCTGTATGCATCTCAGGCTGAAGGTAAGGTAGCCTGAATATCTAAAAGGCTATTGAGCAAGAAAATGTAATCTGAGCTGTGATAATACTGAGCCTTGGAGAATATCCTTGTGTGACATTCACTCCTACACAACTGCGGCAGTGTGGTTGAGCACATGTGGTTCCCTGCTAAACACACACTTAAAAACATACACACACATACATAAACACACTCAAGTGCTCACAGATGCAAGCAAAGGTCTCTGTGTTTAGTCTGAGAACGCTCTGTGCTTTTGCTCATTAACTCCAGCATTGCTATAATATGGAACATATACACCCAAGCACAGCTACATACTAATTATGGTTCAAAGAAACATGTCTGCCAGATCCAGTTTGTCAAACTGAGGTTAATAGAAACACTAGATAGCACTAGATAGCTAGTCATAATTCAAGCACTATTAGGCTCTAGAATGCCGGAAATTAATGGCAAAGGATCCAGTTATGTAGTATATGATATGTATATATATAGATATATATGTGTGTGTGTGTGTGTGTGTGTGCGTATATATATATATATATATATATATATATATGTGTATTTTTTTTATTTTTTTATTATATTTATAGCCTGTTTATAAAACAATGCTGGCTAAGTTTAATAACAGTAAGAATATATATCTGTATCTTCACATTTATTTATTCCTGATGGAGCGTGTGCCGCTAGTGCGTGGAAACACGTGACGTAACACAGTAAGGTAATTCCACATCCAAGAAACGCTAGCGCTCTGACGCAATTGCCCTTTTTAGGAGACATTCGTCATTCACATGATTACAATACAAGGCCAGTGAATGCCTGTTGCTGCACTGATTGAAAAGTGCATGGGTGGAACTGGAATATCAACATCTGAACCAGGATAAATCCATGGCAAAACACTATTTAATTTGGAGATATTTGGAATGAACGCAAATGAACGAAACTGCATCTCTGGAGGCGATATCTCCAGTTCTATCAGGTGAGTAATTTGATTTGGGTCAATGGATTCGCATGTTGTAACCATATATCTTACCATATGTGCGCACAAACGCAATATTTTCCATCTTATCTAATTTCATTCACCACATGTTTCTTTTTTCCTCTCCTCTTTTCAGCCAGGTCGAGATGCAGATTTCCAAAAGCCCTTTTATCGCCACTGTTAATGCAGTCACATCGAGACAAGAGCTGCGCTGGATAATCGAGCCAGTGATGCCCAGTGAGAGTCTGGAGCAGACCAGTGAACCCACAGCTCAGAGAGAAAGCTTCAAAAGAAATATACCGGTAAAATATAACATATTAGTATTTCTGTTTCGAGTTATGCAGAAAATAAAGTCATATAATACCAAAAAAGAAAAAAAGTAAATGTTTTGGTTAATAAATATTGTGAGTAATAAGTAATAAATTATTACAGTAAAGCTTGTCCTGAAAACAAAATGAAAAACTATCTTCATTAGATGGTTTCTGCCCAAAGGAGTGTTGTAGTCTATACAGTAGCTAGCCTATACTATATCATTATACTAAACTATAATGATACCGATATATTTAATTCACACAAAAACATTCTTATTTAGGATGTTTAAATCAGAATGCAATATATGTTTGTATTCAACTTGCAGAGATACAGTGCTTGTGATAATTCCCAGTGTGACAACTAGCCCCAGTCTCTTCTCTCTCTCTCTCTCTCTCAAACAGGAGAATATTACTCCTGTCATGTGCTTTGCTACATGCTCTGATGATTTGTGTGTCTTTTTTTTTTTGGATGCTAAAATACTTTCCAAATGTGTCTGTTTGCCTCTTTGGATAAAAGAATCTGCAGAATGACTAAATTTAAATGTATAACTGCATTTGACTAAAAAGTAGCCTAACAGATCAATAAAGTAAAGACGGACAAAATATATTATTCATTAATTGTATATTGATTCATTATCAGCTTACTGCTGATGAAGAGGAGAAGATAAGACGGAGAAGAGAGCGCAACAAAATGGCTGCTGCCAAATGCCGCAACCGCAAACGAGAACTTATTGATCTTCTCCAGGAGGTGAATAATAGGGCTGTACTGCCATTTTTATTTTTATATTGTGTTCAGGTTTGTCCAGTTTTAACTTTTGTAATTGTACAATGAGTCTGGTAAGAATGACATTAGATGAATGAATCATCCAAGTATTAACAAAATTAATGCATAGCTTCAGTTGCGAAAACAAAACAAGAATTCCACTGGACAGTCACACTCTTTGTTTCCATGAAGAACATTCAAAGGAATAATTAAAAAAATGAAAATGAACATTTACTCCTCTTCAGGTCATCCAACTTATAGATGAGTTTGTTTCTTATTCAGAACAGATTTGAAGAAATTTAGCATTGCATTAATTGCTCACTGATGGATCCTCTGCAGTGAATGGGTGCCGTCAGAATGAGAGTCCAAACTGCTAACTATCAATTAACATCTTGTATGTTTGTAAGAAACAAATCCACCATTAAGGTATTTTTATCATCAGGCTTTTGCTATTCGGCAGTCCAGAGAAAGCAATATTACGGATTATAGACTGGCCAGAAACTGCGGTTTAAAGTTACAGTGCTTTAATGATGGATTATTTCTTACAAACATGCATTTTTTGCTTCAGATGTTAACAGATGGACTAGAGTTGTGTGGATTTATCAGGAGTTATCAGCTGTTTGGACTCTCATTCTGACGGCACCCATTCACTGCAAGCGATGTTAAATTTCTCCAAATGTGTTCTGAAGAAGAGACAATCTTTTCTACATCTTGGATGACTTGGACACTTTCCAATGCACAGTGAAAAAATATTCATAAAAAATATTAAAATGTTCTTTAGACGGTCCGCTTAAAGCTTCTTTTAGGGAACCAAAAATGGATCTTCTGTATTATTGCTATAGAAACTTCCTTTTGCACCCATTATTTTAAAGAATGCAGTGTGCTCAGGAATCTGTTACGTAATTACCAGCACATGCTAATGGGATCCAGTTGTGCATTTGTTTTCAGGAGACTGAGCGCCTGCACATGGAGCAGGTTGTGCTGCAGAGGCAGGTGAGCTGCCTGCAACAGGAGAAAGAGCAGCTGAAAATGCTTCTGGCATCCCATGCATCCATCTGCACACTGGCACAGGACAAACCTCATTACCTGGACACTTTTATGTCAGGAGAGTCCCTGCCATCCAAAGTTTCCATCACAATAAAACAGGAACCTCTGGATGACGTACGTGGCTCTGGACATTTGGTGCTCCAACAGATAGAGAATGACTCTGAATTACACTAAATTCAATAAAGATGATGACGCATCAGCGCTTTTTATTTAATGTTTTTGCATATACCTCATTACCACTGATAAAGAGACATTCTATGTTCAACATCCAACTTTTCCTGCCATAAGAAATCCATTGCAAAGAAGAGTGAAATAATTTCTGGTGCTCTGTTATATTTGTTTTGTACCTGTCCTCATGTAGTGAGCGTGTCTATTATAACTGTCTTTGAAAACAGCAAGGATATTTTTTAACGATGGCTGTAAATGGTATTTTTAATTGTGGTATGTCTAGTTCTAAATGCACTGATCTTATATGTTTAACAAATACATAGAAAGGGCTCAACAATAAGAAAGGAAAGGACTGAAGATATTGAATATGATTGTGAATTGTTAAATTAGTTGAAGAAGTAACCATAAGTAATATTGTCTAGTTGGCTTTAAAGTGAATCATTTGGAAGCATCATTTAGAGTTGAAAATGATCAA
Organism: Enteromius mattozi; assembly: GCA_032359235.1. Lineage (NCBI taxonomy): Eukaryota > Metazoa > Chordata > Actinopteri > Cypriniformes > Cyprinidae > Enteromius > Enteromius mattozi. Next base: position 4,508,295 of record JAUMHE010000075.1, read on the forward strand.
CCAAATCAATTCTTTAATCCCACATCATATTATTTTGCAGCTAAAGTGTGTTTTTGAATTTATAACTGTCATTATAACTTTAATAAAAATAAAATGTTCATAAAATGTTTCATTCTTAATGCATAGGAAAAAGGAAATAATATATATATTTACACAAGCCTAATTAATTCATATTTTAAAATAAATAAATAAATGCTTATTTTTTAATATATTTTTACAAAACATTTTCTGAAGGTTTTGGAAAACATGAGGATGACTAAATGATGATGCAATTTCCATTTTTGGGTGAACTATCCATTTAAGCAGTAGGCTCAAGTGTTACAAGATACAACATGCCACATAGCATTAAAAGGAGGATATTTTGACATCTGCACAGGAGTGGCAGTGCTCAGGCATGCACGAAGAGCCCCCCCTTCCCCATCACGTTACAAAAGGAGGAGGATTTCCACTCCGCTGTGGGGATGAGTTCCTGTTTGGGATTTGGGAATCTGACTTTCAATTCACAGAGGCCTTTGCATTTGCTATTTACAGGGCCACAGGATATTGTGAAAATTCCCCATACTTTTAATAGCTTTCTTCAGGTGTGAAATAGGAAAAATGGTGTTAGGTGTCCGGCGTTCACACAGAGAAGAAACCTTGACCAGCATTTCCTTTTAAAAACAGATACAGTATGTTATCCAATCAGTAAGATGGATATCTGTATCACTATATATAGTATGTCACTTGGTAAGAAGGAAGAAGAGAACTTCATTATGAAATGTGTCTTGTATTGCACGTTTTTCATTATATTGATTATCTTTTGATTTTTAAGATTAGTCATTTAAATGTAGAAGCAATGTAAGAGAAATAAGAAGAAAGCCTTGAAAGAAAACTTGGGCAAACTACCACACATCTCCAATCTTTTATCTCAACAAAGGCATCAAGAAGAAAGTGAAGAAATGTAAGAAATTTACTGATTCCAAAGTAATTGGCTCCTTGTCACACTTAGAAATGCATGAAAGGCATTTGATAAGATAAAACAAAACGTCACACAGACACACACACACACAAACAGTGTCGGCCTGTGTGTGTGTGTCTAACTTTTTTATTTGTTGTCTAATCAAATGCCTTTTTATGTATTTCTAAGTGTGGAAAGGATATACAGCATGTTAAACAAATATGTATATAGGTTCATCATACTGGAAAAAGTTTATTAAATGTTGTAGAAAAATGTTTTTTTAAGAACTGTTCATTGCATGGTTGTTTATGAAATGGCATGTGGCACTCTTTAAAAACTCTGCGTGAAGTTGTGGGGAACCAACGTAATACTTCCATTAAAACACATTAAAAGTAAATACAAAAATGACTAAGAAGAGTGGGTAGCTCTGAGATGTTTGTCTTCTAATGTTTGTTTCACTGAATCTTTCCTCCAAAACTAAAATGCAATTTTAAATTAATTCATAAATAATAAAGACCTAAAACCAGAAAAGTTCACAAAAATCGTAGCCTCTAGCAAAACCACGCAGTTTCCAGCCAGAGAAAGCGTTCACACCTACAGGCGTGGCTCCGGAGCTCCACTTCCTCCTCACCCGCATCATTATGCTCAAGTAACACATCACCAGAAACTTTGGAGACTTTAGTAGTGGTTGTTACTTAATGTAACAGAGCACAGAGAAGGATCTACTTCAGTATTATGGCAGATAAAGGATCTCTTCTGACCGCAATCATCATTTTCTACTTGTCCATCGGTGCCGCTATATTTCAGATCCTCGAGGAGCCCAATTTAAAAGCAGCTCTGGACGACTATAAAAACCACACTGACCAATTATTACAGAAATATCCCTGCTTAGAAAAGGATGATTTGGACCTGATAATTGAGGTAGGCTTTATTATTTGCTTCCTCAAATGGTGTTTACAAAAACAGTTTTTTTTTCCCCCAAATGAAAATTTCCAGAAGCTCTTGGAAAAAAGTTTTCCAAGTGTTCAGCCTAAGTATCGGTTATTGAACGCATTCACCGTTGCTATGGTGCCTCTCTCACACGAGCGACTGCTAAAACGTTTTCTGTCTGAATTTACTGTGAGTTCCGAGCATTTTAAACACTTTTACCTAGTTTGTAACAGTTTGACGCAATTGCGCAAAACAAAACAAAGTGAAACTTTGTCCTAAACGTGTCAAATCTTTGGAGTTGGCGAGCCTAAAAAACACTGAGGCGCGATCGCTCCAAGTTTGTGGACTTTCCCCCCGTGGGCAATAAAAGTGGCGAAGTCATTCTCAGGAATGTGCTTTTGCCAGTCGTACTTTGCGGGGTCGTGAAAACGCGACCTTAACGCGAGAAAACGCGCACGTGCGTCGAGTATGAAAACAAAGCACGCGGCTGTTTCGCTTTGGTAGGCTACTATTTTCAAAATTGGTTACCATCAAAACTTTTAGATCGAGACTACTTCCCCACAATAGGCTACTAGACACAAAATCATCAAAAAGTTTTAAATCCTCACAAAACATGCGTTCAAACTATCTCGTATCTGATTCATTTGACCCTATTTAATCCGCCTATGATTAATCAACAAACCAGTTCTTTTACACATTTAACTGGTCACGATGTATCATCATCTGAAGTGAATTCTGTTTTAAGTTTGAAATGTCATCTCCTGTTGTAACCGCGTGTGTTTACTATATACACAATAAGGTGTGCAAGCGTTTAATTTGTCACCAGAGAACATGATATTGCAAATATGTAACTAATCTATCTGAAAACATAAACTCTAGTATTAATGCAGTAATTCCTGGAAGAACATTTTATGAACAACAAAAGCAAATATGCAAGATACAATAAATGACATTGTTCTTTAGTGCCTATACTTGTTTTACAACTTTTCCAGTACTGATACTCATAGTAGCTATGGCATGAATGGTGACGCAGCCTTTAAAACAGTAACACTTGAGATGAATGGTATCATGGACATCAAGTTTGTTTTAAATATATTTATTTTCAGTTTGTTTTGGTGTTATTTGTGTTTCCTTCGCTAACATGACAACTGTAATAAAGCAGCATTCAAAATCATTTAGGCTGTTTTAAAACACATTGCATTGTTTCAAAATGAGTTAGCAGGTTTTATTTATTTTTTTGTTACTATATAGGCCTATTGTTAATTGTGCGAAACTCTACCTTGACTGACATGAATTTAAAAGCTGTAAAAGCCCTCATACTTATGTTTACTGAGCATGATGTGGCAATGAAAACCAGTTCCTCTGGTTTTCAAACACCATTATGGTGGTGTATGCTGAATACTGATATTTACATGAAGAAGTGGAAAGATAAGTGTTATTCAAAGACATGAAATGTATATTTAAAGTAAGTTGTTTAAGTGACATATCAGAGTAGACTTGTACACGAAGCAGTAGATATGTAGGGTGTCCTATATTCCGTCAGTTTGGGTTGGGTGTGTTTGTTTGTGTAGTCGCTAATTTAGGGGAATTAAATAGCCATGTTTACAGTCACAGAGATGGGCTGACTGCAGCCGTGCTGACTCTAGTGTACATGAAGACAAGGGTTTATTTCGCTGATATCTTCACAAACACCAAACTCTCTTCCTTTTTTTTTCTGTTGTTTTGACTTATGTATGGAAGCCTGTTTCTGCCTCGGACTAAAAAATAAAATAGGTACTCGTGAGATGAGATGAAGACTTGCTTTCTCAAAGGTTCATTTCATCCTTAGTTCACATCCATAAGTTGTTTATGTCTGTTCTCGTTTAATGCCTTGTTCAAATATGCTCTTTTGGTATTTGTTTTTATTGTTAAGTAACATATTCAATAGTAATATTTTGTGTTATGTTTTAACATCAGGTTGTGGCTGCAGCAGCTGGAAGAGGTGTGACTGTAACAGGAGAAAAAAAAATCAACAGCTGGAGTTGGGAGAACGCAGTAATTTTTGCTGCCACAGTCATCACTACTATAGGTACTTTTTAGAATTCAAGTTTCTATCCCTTTATTATATATATATATATATATATATATATATATATATAATAAATTGAGACACGGTGATTCATTCTTGCATCACATTTATTAGTTTGTGACAATGTTAAGAGCACAATAATAATTTCTCAAACAGCAAATTTTAAACTTGTCTACTCAATGATTTCAGGTTATGGCAATGTTGCACCGAAGACAACTGGAGGCCGTTTATTCTGTATCCTGTATGGGCTCTGTGGCATTCCTCTTTGCCTCACCTGGATAAGTGAATTGGGTACATTTTTTGGTGGCAGGGCAAAGCGCCTGAGCCAGGTGCTCCTCCACAGAAGCTTCACTGTGGTAAGAACATCATTAACAAAGACTTCGCTTTTTAAAGAGACAAACAGTATTATTATTATTATTATTAACATCCCTATCCATGTTTTCTCTTTTACTACAGAAAAAAGTACAGTTCACCTGCACAGTTGTTTTCCTTTTATGGGGTTTCCTGGTTCACCTGATCATCCCAGCCTTTGTATTTATGCTCTTTGAGGACTGGACTTACTTAGAAGGCCTGTACTTCTCTTTCACCACCTTGACGACTGTTGGTTTTGGTGACTATGTAGCAGGTAATTAAACTATTGAAAATAGATTTTAACATTTGTGATGAGGAAACGGAGTAGGGGAGGGCAGAGCTTAAACTAAACCATGGTCTGGGAACAAAAAAAAATCAAAAAAACAAAACAAATTAAGAACACACACTATATTTCCATACATTTAACAGCAAGACATTATGTTTTCATCACCACTGCCTTCCTAATAGTATTACACTTTTGTATTTTTTTTCTTTTTATAAAGCTGCATAGAAACAACATTTTTAAAATGATTTTAATTATTATTATTTTATCATTTATTTATTGTTTATTCTCTTTATTATTAGTGTTATTTAATTACCAAAATTATGTGCATGTCTGTACTTTCTGCACTAAATGTTCCTGTCACCAAGACGAATTACATGTGTGTGTGTGTGTGTGTGTAAGCACACTTGGCAATAAAGCTCTTTCTGATTCTGAAAGTGATATGAAAATACATTTTAATAATTTTGAAAATGTTTCTTAAATATTTTGATATTGGCTTGAAAAGGAAATGCTGTTAACTCATAATAAATAAATGAATAAGTAAAAACAGTATACATTAAAAAAAATATATAGGCTATATATTTTGCAGATAACTATAAAAACTGCTTACTATTTTCCATATGACATTCTGTGTACATGAAAATAGCTGAGTCAGTATTTACAGTATTTATCAAATTTGGTGGCCTTTGGTAATACATAGTTTAAAAACTCAGTGGAAAATTGAACTTGCTTTCAATCTGAGATAAGGTGCAAATATCTCAGGCTTGCATCTTTCTGTCCGCTGTATCAGTGAACCTACTTATGATGCATCGTTTCCTGTGATTGTGATTCTGTATAAACATATACAGCTTCTGTGCTGTGTAAAAATAGCTCTAGATACACAAATTAAACTACTGGCTTGTTACGCTGATTAAAAAAGGAGATTCACTTTGTTTCTCTATATAGGTGTGAACCCCGATAGGGTTTACCCGACCCTCTACAAATTCTTTGTGCAGTTATGGATCTGCCTGGGTCTTGCCTGGTTGTCCCTTTTCTTCAGCTGGAATGTGCATATGGTGGTCGAGGCTCATAAAGTCCTGAAGAAAAGAAGGCTGAGACGCCACAGGCTGTCCATCGATAATGTACCGATAAAAAAAGAAGTCAAAAAAGCCCCAAAGCCACCGCCTCTCTCTGGTGTCATTGACATCTTTGAGTTCATGTCTGAGAAGGTTGAAGACTACAGCGACGTTATCCAAGCCATCGGAGCTGATAAGAGAAGGAAGAAAAAGCAGCAGGAGGAGGAACTGGCACGGTCCAAGAGCTGTAGTGACCTATTGCATGGCCTGGTCATCCCACTAGATCACTCTCCTCGTCTGAAACGCCGCTTCAGCGTCAGCGCAAACATGTGCATGGTTACATCTGGAGAGTCAACGGACAGCCTTAACAACAACAACCACCAAGAGGAACAGACACTACTGAAAGAGCACCAAAGAGACACTAAAAATAAGAGAGAAGAGATGCCTGGACGTTGTGCATGGGACTCCAGAAGATCAGACCCATCAATTGTTCAGAGACCTGTTCAAAGCCCTACCCTTACCACCAGCAATGGAGGATCAAGGTTCTCGGTGTCCAAAGTACCAGAAGACCCTTTGTTAGAGAGGAGAAAGAGCATTGGTTGACAAAGAGCCTGATCTACGAGATCTAAAACCAAAAAACTCCTTTGAAAAAGTGCTTTAAATTAAGTTGATGAAGGTCACTATGGCTGAGGTGACACAAAGAGGAGCATGTGAAGAACTCATAAGGCATTACAAGAACAAAAAATGCTGCTCTCAGATGCAAACAGGAGCTTCCTCTACCTAAAAGTGTTCATTGGTTTCCGCAGTATTGAAAGACTTTCAGGTATCACACGAGGTCGTGAAGCCCATCTGTGACCAAGATAAGGATGTGAGGGTTGGCAGAGGAAATGAAACTGATTTCCTTCACAGACGTTGGAAAGTTTGGGTGTGGTACTGTGGTTTTAACCATGCGTTTTTCTTTTCTTTTTTTTTTTTCTCTGGATTTGTTATCAAAATGACAGCTAGGAGAAATCCTGGGCTATGTTTGGAATGGAATACTACCGTATTTCTAACTGTGCCATACGAACTGAACAAAGCACTGTTTTAAAGCAATCTTCCTGGTTACTTCTGGAGCTTCTTAAGCTTTCTCAAGTTTCCCAAACACTACCCCTGGATTGGTCAGATAACCAGATTGTCTTGCCCCAAACTCACGCTTTTGGTTGAGCCAATATCGCTGTTTTGGGATGCTGAAACAAAGAAAGCAATGTTTTGATACCTTCAGTGTTTTACACCATGTTCAATTAATTATTCATTT
>JAUMHE010000075.1:4515312-4538142 GCA_032359235.1 Enteromius mattozi
TATACTACTATTAGTATTACTATATTACACAATATTATAATTTTCCAAAATACAATGGAATAGTAGTGTGTATTACATAATGTGTAAAAAATATTTAGTCATGCACTGATAACTACAAATAAGTGCAATATATGACGGAATGTAGACTTTTGTTGTAAGTGTATTACTCTAAACACAGGTATTTGTTTTTAGGGGGAAGTTGCAATTAATGTCTGCAGATAGACAGCATGTCAACTTGTTTTGCACTTGTAACATCCCTTTAAAAATTGATTGTGAAACAGTATGAAAGTAATGATGTAATGTTGACAAATTACTTCTTGAGTTTTAATCCAGTTATAATATATGAGATAAAAATGGTTATTTTATCCAATTTGGTGCAAAAATTAGCAAATTTTGGCAGTTTGATCAAATGACGTAATTTCAAGGAAATTAAGTTGCAGAACACACTGCACTGCAGGATCCAGTGTTGTCATAGGTTGCAACATGCCAAGAGGTAATATCTTAGATTAAATTCTGAGCAAATCTTCTGTCTTGAATGCTTTAATGGTTCTGTGGCTGTTCTTAAGTTCATCTTGCACTAGGGATGCGTTTTATGCATTGTCCTGCTGAGGGAGCGCTAGGGGGGGTGACGAGATCTCGTGGCGCGAGAACTTGCCGATATCCTCGCGATAGTGGTATGATGCGGCGCAACAAATCTCCGACAGGAAACTGCTGCCACGTTCTATTTATGACATGCTGACATAAATTCCAAATGGTTTTCAATAGTCGCTTTATTGCATCCAGTGTAGGCAGACTTAAGGCCCGGGTATACTTCACTTTCCAGCACAGCTGCGTCCACACAGCTTTCAGAGTAAACTCAATCGCGGATTAGTGCGGTCGGACAAGCTCGATACATGCGAAATGCCACCAATTGACTTGCACTCTTTCAGCAATCTTCTCGCGCATACACTGTTGTACAAGGACAGTCTGTGCGGTCTCAAAAAATTGCCTGCACGCGGATAGGGTGCGCGGCTGTCCGGAGCCCTCCTGATGATGAAGATGATGTATTGCAGACGGCCGAAATATACTTTGGCCTTTAAGCTGGCGTTTGCTTAGTTTGTTTAGGTATTCGGCCCGACTCTGTTTTCTGAAGCTTTTTTGAAAAAATCGCTTACCCTGCCTTTGTTATTTATTGTTAATTACTTGCCTGTCAGTTTGTGGCAAAATATTTTGCAGTGTTCACATGTTGTTTATTACTGCATGTAATTCATTAAAATAGTTTAATTTCAAAAAGTTGATTACAAAATGCACCTACATTTTTTTTTGGAATGTTTTTGTTGAATAAAATAATTTTTTTCCCAATATATTTTATCATTGAGAATTTATTTTTAAAAAAAGTCTAAAAATCTCGTCTCGTCTCGTTTTCGTGAACCCAGTGTCTCGTCACACCCCTAAGAAGTGCCTATTCAAGCTTCCAGAAAATTGCCTCCTATTGAAAGATTTGTGGAGGATGTATTATGGGACGTAACTTGATCTTTCCACCTAATTGATGGATTTTGCCTAATAATTTTGCCCTTTGTTTGACTCTTTGATTATCATTTGTATATATATATATATATATATATAATTTTTTTTTACTAGGTTTTCAATGCCACTTTAGGTAATAAAAAATGTTTTTTTCCACTCCATGTCTCTATCTGCTGTTGCCAAACCACATCCGGTCTGTTGGCAGAACTGACGAAATTAAACATGACTGAGCATGATGAACAACCAAGTTCTTCTTAGTTTAGTTAAGTCCTTATAAACATTATTGAGATATTTCTAAAATCACGTAAATTCTCCATTATGTATGAAAGCATGCAATTAGTAATGACAGCATAAATGTTTGTAAATGTAGATTTTATTAAATGTATACTGTCCAAAGATTAAAATTGAACCTGAATCAGCATTAACATATGCATAATGCAGCATTTACTTACACAATATGAAAACAGATGACAGTTAAATTACTCAAATTTGCATCAGTTACATTTAGACATCAGTTACTTGTACTTAGATGCATTTAGACAGTCTTAAGCAGCCCTACTTTTTGCACATTTTCACTTGAAATATTTTTGCAATATTGCTGGTGTGACATAGTCCCTATATCCCTTCATAAAACAGAATTATGTTTATGGTCTAGAGCTTTGGTCCGATATGTATTCTGAATGTTTCTCTTGATGCTTTAGCTGTTACCATGCAGTGCATATTTGTATTTGCATATTTGCAAGTCAAGTACAAAGGCTAAACCTCAAGTAATTTGAATGCTTATGCAACTGCCAATAATACAGTACAGTTGCAGTTATGCTTTGATGGGAATAAACAATTGGTATAGATGGCAGTGCCAGTGGCAGTAGTTCAATATTGTCGTCATAAGGCGTCTTTTTCAATCAGTCTTCTGCCTTCCCTTCCCAACACTGTAAAAAACAGCAGGTCCATTACTGCTATCCTGAGGAACACAGTCTCTCTAAGAGGTCAACAGCACCTCCAACATGGAGGATTCCTCTGCAGTACAAATTAAAATGCGACCACATTTACCATTTAAGGGATAATTCACCCAAAAATGTAAATTCTGTTAGTAACGTCATTCCAAACCTGTAAGACCTTCATTCATCTTCGGAGCACAAATTAATATATTTCTAATGAAATCAAGGTCCAGAAAGTCCATGTGACATTCAATTCAACATTTTTTTACCAAGCCTTACTTATTTGAAACAGACTATGAATTGTGAGACAATGAACTAAGTGAGATGGATGCTCTACATCAGAACCCACCACACGCATGTGATGGCGACAACTATTTAGTAGTATTTAGTATTATAGTAGTTGCATTGCTGTCTACTGACCGTCAGAGAGCTCTCGGAATTCATCAAAAATATCTTTATTTGTGTTCAGAAGATGACCAAAGGTCTTACGGGTTTGGAACGACATGAGGGTGAACCATCACTTTAAGGAGAATTCCACTGGAGGCAAAATGCAGTCATCTCAGTAGGAATTGATACAATTGCGAATTTCGCTGAATCAAATTTTTCTGCGTCAGATGCACTGAAATTTTAAGAGACAAATTTGCATCAATAACCAATATAAATTTGCAGGTTTAGGAAGTAACTGCTTAGTAAGCGGTGCTTCATGCATCACTATGCTAATAATAAACAGTGGACCTAATTCGCACAAAAAACTTTGCAGAAGTTTCGCAAATATAGCCCCAATTTTGAACTCACTACTTTAGGAATAGTTCACTCAAAAATCTGTCTTCTGTCATCATTTACTTGCCCTCATGCCGTTCTAAACCCCCCATGACTTTCTTTCTTCCATGGAACGCAAAACATGAATGCTTTTCAATATAGATATAGTAAATAAAGGCAGTCAAACTCGATTACAAGTTGCCAGTCTTGAAACCATATGATGGATAATGTTTCCTGAAGAAAGGAAGTCATATATGCTGGGAGCTACATGAATAAGTAAATTAGGACAGAACTTTCAATTTAGTGTGAACAAATCCCTACATTTGTACTTATATTGTCCTACCAAACCTTCAGATGACCACAAACCACAGTGCACTGTTTCCCTGCAGCCCTATGAATCGAGGAGGGTGTGCCAATGGCAGACCTGCTGTCCCTCTGTCTCTTTCATCTGGGTCCAGTGCTCCTCTTGTTCCTCTGTGGTGCTGTTGAAGCCCAGAGCGACCCAGCCAACCCGCTCCCTCCTCTTCATACTGCTCCGCCGACTGTACACCGACACCTGCAGGGTGACCTCGGACAGCTGGAATAGCGCCACCTGGAACACAAATGTCTCTTTGTAGGTTGGGTTTGGCTGGCCACGGCATATGGAGGTCTTACATTTGGACATCTCTTTCCCTTTGGAGTCCAGCATTGTAAGCTTCACGTAAGTGTCTAATGGAAAGGGAAAGGAAACAGTGAGTTAGCACCACCTTGTGGCAAACACATTGGCTATATCCAGTAAGGAAAAGTATATTTCTACTTATTGAATACCATGCAGTATATACTGTATTCTACTTTTTAAAAAGTGAAACAGTTGGCATTATTCTATGATAAACATTACAGTATCATCACATGACCTCGCAATGTTTATCATGTGACCTCATCTCAGTTAAGGCTATTTGGTATATAGATTAGTCTACTAGGCATATATACATATATATAGTCAATATACATCTGTCACACCGTACAATAATTACTCTTTTTGCGTTATTGTTAGGGGTAGGTTTAGAGTTGGGGTTGGTGTAGACATTAATAAAACAACCTAATAGTTAGAATACTTAATTTATTGTTAACAGGTTTAACTATATCTCTTCTAGCCACAACCTTCACTTTTATGCACAAAATGAGCAAATGTAATGCCTGCTGCAGGTCTCAAAATAGTTGGATTGGGGGGCATGTTTACAACAGAGTAGCATTTCCTCTTCGGGTCAAAACAGTTTGAAGATGTCAGAGCATCGAGGTTATGCATTTTTAATGAGCCCTGGCACACAGGACACGACAGGGCTTCTCGACCATGTTCACATATGGCTTCCTTTTTGCATAGAGCTTTAGGTGTCATCTAGAAGGCATAGTAGATTGTGTTTATCGACAGTGGTTTCTGGAAGTATTCCTGGGCCCATTTAGTAATGTCAATGACAGAATCATGTAGATGAGTGATGCAGTGTCGTCTGAGGGCTCGAAGACCACAGTCATCCAACAAAGGTCCCATTCACAAAGAATTCTCTAGTTTCTTTGAATCTTTTGATGATGTTATGCACTGTAGATGATGAGATCTGTGAAACCTTTGAAATCTGATGTTGAGGAACGTTGTTTTTAAAGTATTCCACAATCGTTTTACGCACTCTTTTAGATTAGAGGTGCCTCTGCCCAGCTTTACTTCTGAGAGACTTTTCTCTCCAAGACATCCCTTTTATGTTACAGACCTGATGTCAGTTAACTTAATTAGTTGCTAGATGTTCTCCCAGCTGAATCTTTTCAAAATGTCTTGCTTTTTCAGCCCTTTGTTGTCCCACGCCAATTTTTTTGAGAACTGTAGCAGGTATCCAATTTGAAATGAGCTCTTTTACTAGATAAAGTACAAAAATTTCTCAGTTTAAACATGTAACATGTATATATGTTCCACTGTGAACATTAGCTCATGTGAATTCGTGTTTTAAGTATTCAAAACTGGGATTCACCACAGGTAAGGTAGAGACAGTTAACCACTCCTAAATGTCCCTCATGTCTCTAATAACTAATAGATATTACTGAAATAGATGTCCCAAAAAAATCACACTTTCTGTTCTGCACGCTATGGCTAATTAGATAACTGAGAAACCTAAAGAAAGCTAACTGTTAGCATTCTCATTCTCCTTGATGGCAGTTTCTCAAGACCCTGAATTATGTGATTAAACGTCTACCATCTTTGCTCTTTGCAGCCAAATTGTGCCAATCAAATTAGCCATAAAGGCCATGTGACACGATTCTAGATATATATTGTCCAGCAGTGACTAGCAGGACCATAATAACTAGCCAAACCCCTTGGTTTGGTGACTTTGGATTTACTGACATGCCTTTGTAGGGCTACTTATATGGTATTACTCTTCCAGCAAGACATGGTATTCATTTACTATTGACCGACTTTTTAAATGTATTCTTAAATAGTATTCTACCTGTATCTCTGTGCATCTCACAAAAATACAGTGCAAAGACACTTGGCAGAACACACAACATCAATAAAATGCAGATGCAGTGGAGTGGGTGGTTTTTAACTTTCGACATGGCAGTAAACTTACCTCTCATGAGATAGAGTTGCCCACTAATGAAGTGTTTTACACAACAAAACAGGCCAACTACAAGACAGGACACAGAAAAAAGGAATGTGATAGAAAATAGAGTAGACAGATAAAACGAGAGCAGTTAAATCACAAGCAGAACACAGAAAAAGCATTAAGAACGCACATGCATGAAACAGGTTTGCTTTTAAGAGGGTTGTGCAGGTGGACACATAGATTTCTTACTGGGCAGTTTATCTGTGGCAGAGTTTTTAAAATGGCTGCCTTTGATAACCTCGGCGGACAATCTTCCTGTGGTGGAGTTGTAGAGGAGACCCAGCAGAAGCTCTGGAGTGCAGGATTCACCAGTGGAACGGTATGATAGTGCTCCCGCACTACGAGAGACACTCACCACTGATCCACAGCCCTGAAGAACAGTGACACTGAAGAATTACCATTATAAAATGGATAGTTCCGACTCTAAAATCAGACTGGCTATGGACAATGTATACTGCATGCACACAAACGCTGCTTACAGGAACAGATGTGCCAGGCTCCAGTGTAACAGGCAGAGCAAGCTTGCCCTGCAGATTGAGTTTGGTTAAGTAGAACACCTTCTCCCCTAGGACCTTCTCCTTCTTCATGCGCCTCACACTGTAGAGACGGAACCGGACTGCATAGTCCCCCAAGGCATCCTTCTCCACACATGAGAAGCGAAATGTCTCTGTGAAGACCGGACAGGGTCCCTTTTGCACTCCTGTCTTGGCCCTCTGCTTTTTGGTGGGCAGCAGAACCAGGTGGACCTGCCAGGAAATGTTCCCTGTGCTCTTAAGGGTTGGAATATCTGTGGCAGCGGTCACTGTAACTGCGAGCCGTTGTTCGCTAGGGTCATATTCAAATGCCACATCCAGTGTGCCGCATTTCCCCAGTGCCTCTGGTTCATATGTTTCTGGAAGTGGTGGGAGTAAGCCATCCTGTCAGAGAAAGGAAAAGACGGGGCAGGTGGGATAGAGGAAATGGACGCTTCAGAAATGAATGAATGAATGAATGAATGACGCATTTATTTAAAATAAACAGCTAAAAATTCTTGAGATTGCCTGTGTTGGCGACAAGGTGGTACAATAAAGACCATTAAGGAGGTCATATCATATATTTGCTAGTTATCTTCTTCTTGATGTCAGAAATTACTTTTTCTGAATGTTTTCCAATTTGCCCATTTAGTCTTGTATCATATTATAATCCACATCAAATTGTAACTATAAAGTTTGGACATAAATGATCAGGAATCTTGTTAAGAATAAAGGTTAGCAGTTCTTTTCCATAGTTCCATTACTTCCATTGATTAATCAGAAAGATATGCAGATTTACAGGTGCTACACACATCCAGGAGAAGTGAAAATTCTGGCTAACTTTCCATTTTACAACAGATAAACATGAATAGTTTCAAAATTTTAAATAGTCATTATTGGTATGATCATGTATTCAAATTTATTAATTTGACACCATAGTTATTAAAGTTTAGAATGTGCTGTTTTTGCAGCTTAGTTTTAGTAAACCTCTATTGGGCCTGGGAAGTAAATTTTGAGTTCTACTATGATATTTTATCCCCAAAGATCAAGCAATATGATTTCTCATGATATGACACTCACTGAAGTAGCCTGGCTTCTCATATAGCATGAGAAGTATATGTCGGTTTTCAGGATTTCAGTGTCTCCAATTACAGACAAACTCAAAAGCAAACTTACCAGATGTGGCCAAAATGAGCCAAACCCCAGGCTGAGAATCCGTGAACTGTCCTCCCTGCTCCTCATAATTAAAACCACCAGTGATATGACTCATTCATGTGACAATGAAATGAAATTTTAATAATCAACTGAAATATTACTTCACAATGGTCTAAAAAAAGAGGACACTAGTGAATGGGAATCCAAACAGACAGGAATGGGGAATAAAAGGGTAATGGATGACAAGTGTCTTGTTTATCACTTTGGCGTTGCATACTTTGAAAACAAAATGGATTTTAAAAAATCTCATGTCAAAAAACATGGGATTTCTAAAACAAAAAAGAAACATTTACAAATATTTGTCTCAACATAAACTGCAGTGAACAGCTCTCTTGGAGACATAACAACACAGTGTAGATTTCAAGTTTCATCGATGAATCTGAAGGTGAGGCCGTGATTCTCATAGAAGAACACATCGGAAACGACGGGCCGAATCGCTCACCTCCGGGCCCAAAACAGCTGTGCTGTCACTAGGTGCATCCTCCTCATAGCCCTTATTCAGGTAACTCTCTGTGTCCTCAGGGTCTTCACTGCCCTCACTGATCTCACTTCCACTACCCTCTGCTGAGTCATCTTTGTCCCGGTACGGTGGAGGCTGAAGTTCATTCAGGGAACTAGAACCTTTTTTCCTTTTAACTGGAGAGCGAGACAGAAATGCAATAAGATTACATCCTGATTACAGCATAAATAAGAGTGTTTCATCAGTCAGACAGTGTACAATATTTACCCTGCTCAGCTGAGGCCTCACTGCTGCAATCTTCATTCTCGGCATCCCTGTCTCTCCACCCACTTTTCTGCTCATGAGAGGAAGAGTCCTTGTGTTTTTTCAGTGATTCGTCCTCGCTCTCAGATGATCTTTTTTCTGGACAATCCCCGTCTAAGAAAAAAATCACCAAACAAACTACTGATATCAAACCCAAAAGTCACCACACCCCAAACCCACTTCCAATGTTTGAGCAGGTAACACCACCACAAAAGTGATATGTCTTGTTGAACGAGAAGTTGAAAAGTTGGCTATAATGCTTTACTCTTTGAGAAGTCAGCCAATAAATTGATTCAAGTTATCTCTAAAAGTCAAATTGGGATACACACTTCACCTATAAATAGGAAAACACCAGTAAATGTCTGGGATGAAATTTTTATAGTTCTGCCCCATCTTTCCTGGGTCAAATGAGTAAGTGAGGGATGCTCATTCCTGTTCTTGAAGATCTGTCTTTCTAAAGAGTTCCAAGCTTGCTACTGTATAAGCTTTACTGAAAGTCTTATGTAGCCGATTCAGGTGTATTTGATTAGGATTAAAGGTTAACTACGCCAGAAGATAGATCAACAGGTACAAGTCTGAGCAGGAGTACCCCCAACTCTGCACATTAAGGGCATATTTACATCACATGATTCAAGTGACCCAATTATGATTTTCTCGCATGCAGCACAGATTGGATAATACTTAAGAACATGTAAACAGGAAAAAATCAAATCTGTTCTTAGATTGGTTTTGTGTTGGGGGTACTCTGGGACAAGAAATGGGAAACACTACCATAGAGAGTCCTTGTGGGCCATCCTGGTAACAAGGCAATTTTCCAAGTAGTTATCCCATTATGACAGCCATAGTCAGGAGTAAGAAAGCAAATATTATAAAAAGAAAGATTCATTTGTGTGTCCTTGGTTGAAGACTAGTGTGGAATCAAGAGAGCAATGAAAAGCCAAGGAGAACCAGTGATCTAGATCCATCTCATCAGAAGAGCATAGCACGGCAAGTCCAACATACAGTCTCACCTTTACCTCCTTGGTCTTTTCTTCTGCCTGTACCATCTTCTTCAACAATATTGTGCTCTCCATTCTTTTCATGCTTTGATGCTGATGTATCAATATCACCAGAAATTTCCTGAGAGTCCTGACTATTACCTGGGTGCATCCCATTAGCTTTTTCATTGTGTTCGTCACCTTCATTCTTGTGTTTGCCAGATGAGGAGGCATTCTCTTCCTGAGCAACAGACTCGGCCTCCTTTGATGTTTGGTCACTGTTCTCCTTCTGATTGTCTGAGGGTGGAGACGAGCTTTGTGGTTGGTTTGGGTCCCTCCTTTTACGATACCAACCTTTAGAGGGAGCGTAACACCACTCCCACTCCTCCTCCTCAGCCTTTCTCGCTTCCTCTTGTCTTTCTTTCTCCTTCCGTACTTCCTCTTCATCTATTTCAATAGTCCACATAGAGTTCTTTTTCGATTTTCGTCTCCTTTGACTTTCTCCTTCTCCACTGTCTGCATTACCTTCTGTCTCCTGACGCTTCAGCTTGCTGTTCTTCCTCTCCTTTTGCACAGCTTCTGAAGAACCTTCAACATCCTCTTTGCTGGATTTGTCATCTTCTTCGGTCTGTACTTTGTTAATAATTGTATTGACTTGCTCAGTTAGTTGGTCACTGACAGTGTAGGTAACATCACTCACCGCAGTGGACAAATCATCCACAGCAGTTGAGACGGTGTTTGAGACAGTGTCTAGGAGGGAACTGACAGATGGTAGGCTCTGTTGGAAGCTCTTGAAAAACGCCATTGCTGTGTGCCTTTGCTGTGTCTGCTAACCCACCACAAATTCTGTTGAAGAGTCAGCTTGAACATTAATATTTAGGATCTTTCTCCAGTAACATTGTGCTTATAAGCATGTCTTGTTTAAGGAACAAGGATGACATACAAGTGTTTTAAAGCCTAGTGAGCTAACTTGACATCTGCTGCCTATGTTACAGTGACCAGACGTGCCACTTCCAGGGACATATTCTGCACAGGATTTCTAAATTGCCTAAAATAACCAGATCGATCGCTATATGACATCAAAGTACAGTGAGAGCTATAGAGAATAGAGCAGACAACCAACACCTGGGTATTTTATGCAATTTAGAAATCCTGGGCAGATGTGTCCCCAGGAAGTGGCATGTCTGGTCAATTTAGCCTATCTGGCCAATATTCTAACCTAGGGATATCCAAACTCGGCCACTGTCCTGCAGAATTTAGCTCCAACTTGCCTCAACATATCTGCCTAGACATTTCTAGCAGGATCAGACACCCCTGTTCGAACCAAAATTCATAAGTTTGCTGCCCAAGTGGAGTGTTCCAGCTCTGAACCCAGGGAACTCCCCATATCCCAAGCTGGGATAGAAATAGTTAGGAGTGAGGTGTTTGGGTGGAGGAGGGATGCCAAAAACTCTTGTGGGAAATGACAAGTAGGCTGTATATTTATAGTTGATTATCTGAACATGCTCCTCCCAAACTTTCTTAATATAAAATAATAAAAATGTCAAAGGCAGGGGTGTCTAAACCTGCTCTTGCTCTAGGATCAGAATTGGCCATGTTTTAAATAGTTCTTCCAATTTATTGTAATTTTCTCTATTTACAATTTTAGATGGACCATAGAAATGCTAGAAGGTCTGCTCACTAGGATTTGATACACAGCCATACCCATGTACACATTAATTGAAAACTCTTTATTTATTTACCTTGCAAACCTTTGTTAAAACCTTCGAAACGTGGCAGCTCACTGCTTGGGCTCTCTACTGAAAGCTTGCTGCTGAGGTAAAGAAAAAACAGAGCAATCACGGCCATGAAGACAGCAATGGAGGACAGGACACCTAGCAGTTCGGGAGATACTAAAGGAAAAAAAAGAGAAACAGAGAAAGAGAAAGCATAGGGTTGGAGGACAAAAGCTGAGAAAGTAAAGGTCAAGAGTTGAGAAATTGATCCACCTAGATAACAGACAAGCATTGTAGATGGTGATGGATGCTATCATGAGTTCCTCCAGTAATGACAGAAATATTGGTATCATTTCCTTAAAGGAAATTTAGTCTTAGTGTCAATATGGCACAAATCACACTGCCGTTGTTGTATTACTTTCATGTTTTTATAAATACATACAGATGCCTTCCATATATTGTATAAGATCAATAAGAGCAACTACTTTCAAACCTGTACAACTGCAACTCACTACACTCTGTAAAGTATATATAGTTAACATTTGAAGTGGATCAAAACCATTCATCAAAATTGTCCTGAAACCAAAATGTGTTCTTGTCTTGTCTTAGCACAACTTTGATTAACTTTTTTGATCCATTTCAAATATTCTCTACTGAAAACTGTTACAGTAATAAGTTGTCCATATAAATCATTCATGCGTATTTTTCAAGTAGATACTAAGATACGATTTGAATATAAACCTTTAATGAAACCTGAGAGTAAAGCACAGAATTTCTCTGCTTCTTCAACAGGCTATGAAATATACATTGCTCACAGTTTTTTTTAAACCTGTGCATTGCGATCAGGAAAAAACTGTAAAAGCACTCAACACTCCACTATCAAATATTACCACAATCTGCAGATAACAAGAAGTCCTTCGATATCTCCTAAATCCAACAATCTCTTCTTTAGTCAGTTTGTGGACCTTTATATCTCATCTTCCAATGTTCCTTATTCCTTATAGTTCAGTAAGGCCATATTTAAAAGGTCTGCCTTCCATCTCTTGCAGTGAGTGAATCTATAGCACCCGTCTTCAATCTATCTCTCCCACTGCTGAATAATTCACTAGTCTAAGGTAACTGGATGCCCCTTCACACTTTGTGCACACAATACCACTGGACCTTCCATTGGAACCTACCCTACATTAACCTGAAACTGGATTGACTCGTATATAAGTGGCAAACACATGCTAACCGGACCACAGGGATATCATGAGGCTCACAGATTATACAGAATAATATGGAAGATATGTTTTAGAGGCACTGAAATTTATTTAAGACACGTCCACTATTTAGTGCTCATTTGAACCACCAACAAGTTTAGACTATAAAGAACTGAATAGGATTTTGTACAACACAGAGATCTGTGAGTTACCCCATAATATGATAATGCAAGCAAATGCGAATTTGCTAATCCAAATGAACTTAAATCCCATAAGGCAAAGCCGCTATGCTCAATTTCTGACATTTCTCCCATAATCTTCCTCCGCTGCCTACTGTTATGTAACAAAATCTTCCCCTTTGCTCTTTAGCTGTGACAGCCAGAGACAAAGACATGCTTATTTAAATATCAGCCACTAAGTAGTAGAAATTGTGTTGTTTACACATAGGTCTTCCTGCTCATAGTAACACAATCCTTTGTTGTGAATTAATAATGACCTTTGTTTTTGTTCACCAAACCTGATAGGTCATTCATAATTGATAGAAGTGTGGGACAAGGCAGGTGAGGGGTTACAAAAATATTTTATCTATTACAATATATAAATTAGTAATACAATAAATATTCAGGAACAATGGGTGCATGTTATCGATGGATGGATGTTGGGAAGATAGTCTCACCTCTTCTAGCGCAAATGAGTTCATGAACACCACAGCTCCGCCCCCCACCTGAGGACAGGAAACAGCACTTGCAATCAAGAAAGTGCCTACTAACTCACTTTGACTCTCTCTTCTATTTATGTCACTGACAATTCATATTCTATATACACACTACAGGGACAGAGTTTAAAATAAGTAAGTGTTAAAATGTTGCCGGTGACATTCAGATTAATGATGATGCATTTATCTCTTACACACACACACTTTCAGTCAGAGCTTTCTCAAAGGAGCATGATTTTGTACACAGTGTGCTGGTTGGCAGAGCACTATATCTTTCTGGCACAAGCTCTTTCATTTTCTTTCCATTAATATTGTCACATACCATTCTTAAAGCAATAGTTCACCCAGAAAAGAATGACTGAATAATAATAAAAAAGATCATGTTGTTCCGAACCTATATAACTTTGTTTCTTCTTTGGAAACACAAAAGTAAGTATTTTGAAGAATGTCCTGTTCTATCTGTTTTATGCAATTAAAATGCATGGTGACTGAACTGCAGGCCTACTGGATTTGTCAAGGAATCGATATTGTGAATTTTATTAACTGATTCATAAAAAAGCTTATTTTTTTCTAAACAGTGACCAATCATTTATTCACAAAAGAACACTCCTAGAAGAGCTAGAGCAGACGTCAAAAACTTAAGAACTTAAATTTCAGTTTGTTAAAGCATTGTTATTAAAACTAAACCTAAATCATTTTCATTAATTGAAATAAAGCTGAAATAAAATATATATTTTAGATGAAACACTTTCATGAAAATTAGTATAATGTTGCAACTAATAAAATAATGAAAAATACTAAAACTAAAACCAAAACAATGAAATACTGCTATATAAAAACATAATTTAAAAGAAATAAATAAAAATTAAACTTATACCTTACATAAAAGAAAAATCTAAAACAAAAAAACATACAAACATAAACAAATAATACTAAAATCATTGGTCTTTTGCTCATAAAATCACTATTGTATCCATTCAGAGTCATGCAGACTACTTTACAGTAATTACTGAGGCCTGGCGTCTTTATTCCATGGACATTATTTGGATCGAAAAGGTTAGTCATGGTTTTCTTCAAAATGTCTCATTGTGTGTTTCCCAGGACAGGGTCAGACAGGGTCTGAGTTTTACTTTTTGACTAAATCACTTTAAATTTTGCCATACTGTATTATTGATGGGTTCTAGTTAGAGTTGATACTCTCAGGCTTTTCTTTTTATTTATTTATTTTTAATTACAAGTTATGTTAGGTAAGTGTAAGTGTCTCCAGATTTTAGCAAAATTTGTTTTCAGATAATTATCTGATTATGTAAGCTACTGAGCTTCATATACACACTAAATACAAATAGTGCCATGCTATTGTCATGTATTGAACAGGGCTAGTCTTTAAATCACAGTAGCATGTTATCATTCACTATATCCAACATCCTTCAGGGGTTTTTTAAAAGACACATTTTTCTTGTTTGCTACTGTCAAACTCGCACCAGATGACAGTGTATCAGTGAGTAAGCCGTCTAGTAGTTTTACTGATGCTACAACTTCATAGGACCACCTGGCGGGTCAAAGACATGAATAACAGATGGAGATCCATGCTGCTATAAAAACACTGGCCATTTCATAACGCGACGACATAATATCAACAAACAAACAGACAAACAAAACTTAAGCACACCATCAATGAAAGATTTTCCAGTCTTTACACCAGCATTTTTCCATACATAAATGAAAATGCGTTATTGTGTTCATACATCTTCCGAGCAATACGCGTATATTACTCTATATGGCTGGGTCCGCATTGGTGCAGTAGCACAAAACCACCAGCTATAGCCAAGTCAAAAAATGCATTAGAACTTACTCTTAAAAATAAAACACGTACATTTAACATTCCTAATCGTCTCGCGTAAAAAGTACGTTCAGATCGACCCTGCCGTATGTTGTTACCTATAAAGATCACGGTGTACTCTACCCATGCTGGTCAGTGATGATACTCACCCTCAAACGCCATGATGCTGTGAATGGGACGTGATAAGGGGTGGTGTAGAGAGAAAGTGTTTCCATGCTGTGAGAGGGAGGAGAGATGCTGGGACACTGATGCATGCAGCAGCACGCGTGACACAAACACACTCAGTTATTTCTACACGATCTTAACATAACGACTCGTTTTAGCTGGTTCCGAATATCAACGCTGCTGTGATTTAGTGCAGGAGGCTGAAATGTTTAGAATGTCTTACTGAAATCATGCCAGGGGTTTAATTACGTTTGAGCTACTTTTGTCCATTCACTGCAAAAGTGTATGGTCAGAACACGCCTCCCTTCAGAGACCAGAAAACTCATCCACTGAGAAGAGCGAGGAAAGAAAATGATAACATTTGGTGCCTTACTTTTTGTTGTCCAGCTACTCTAAAAAGTCTGTCAGGATTTGAACCGACACCTCCATTTG
Source organism: Enteromius mattozi (assembly GCA_032359235.1). Taxonomy (NCBI): domain Eukaryota; kingdom Metazoa; phylum Chordata; class Actinopteri; order Cypriniformes; family Cyprinidae; genus Enteromius; species Enteromius mattozi. The sequence goes on from JAUMHE010000075.1 coordinate 4,530,679, forward strand.
CCATTAACTGAGGATGTTAAAACCCTCTTCTGGCGCCTTTTGAGTGCGCGGACATTCTGTTATAAATAAAGGTGATAAATCAATCGATAAATCAATGTTTTGACACCGACTGCTTTTGAACGACTTGGTCGATTAAATTATTAGCGCGTAAAGCAGTCATTTGTCGCCTCCTACTGGTGTAATCTGCAGAGAGGTCCGTCTCAAATTCAAAACCTTCAGCCTATAGGTCATCCGGGTACTATTTACCTATTTTATGACAGGCATCCTCGCATGCAGAACTTAATTTTACCAAGTGTGACATGTTCCTGGATCAACATCTTTGTTGACACTGGAACAACACTGTGACACTATACTGTAAAACAAATAAACAAACAAACAAAAAAACACAAAAGACGCTAAATCGAAGTCCTGACTCTCTGTGATCATTGAAAATCCCTTGGCACATCTCCTAGGGGTGTGTATCCCTGCTGTCCTGGTCAAATTCCCTCCACTGGCCCATGTCAATCATTGCCTCCTAATAATTTCTGTCCTCTCCATATGTAGCTGGTCTGGTGTGTGGTGGTGAGCGCACTGGTGCTGTGTAAATATATCACTGTAAAACAACTGATATCACGTGTCTGAGAAAAGTACTACACAGCATTGTGGTCTTCAAGACATTTTTATTAACAAATGGAAATACATCTTGGGAAGTAGATAAGATACGTCAAGCGGACAGACTGTAAGTTGAACGGAAATGATTAGGCTAATACTTTATAAAGAAAGGCTTATATAAAGTCTTTATAAAGAAAAAAAAAAAAAGCCAGAATGTCTTATTGATGTAATTACACATAATTTAATTATTATTATTATTTAGATTATTAAATTATGAAGTGCTGCATACAAGAAAAATATTGCATAATATAAATAAAAACATACTAGATATTTAAGTCTCTATTCTATTCTATTACACTGTTTACACACAAACATTTGGTCACAGGAAAAACCTGAAATAAGCAACATGGATAAGGAGATAAAATCTTTGTTTACAGTGAACAAAAATGACTATCTGTGAACCTCAGACTAGTCTCCGCTGTGAGTGAAAGCTCAAACGTCCTGCGTCAAACGGAACGCCTCCTTCTCAGCATCCAACCCCTTCACATTTCCGCGATGTCCGACATCCAGCCCTGCCTCAACATAGGAAGTCAAGCACGCACACTGGCATTAATAAGATACAGACCAGTTAAAAAGATACAATGAGCGACATAAAACAAACAGAGGTGGCTTCAACTAACAAAAATGAAGGTGCAGCAGAAGAGAAGGACTGGGCAGCTGCTAAAGCGCACTTTGAAAACTTAAAATCAAGGAAACCGAGACCCGTAAGTGTTCAGTGAGATCCAATAAGGCGTTATGCTGTACACTATACGATTAGCTGCAGCCAGATTGATTGTCATTGTTTTTGGACGTGTCTTTTAACAGCCCAAGCCGAAATATGCAGTTACTATCGCAGTTTCTTCCCGCACCTTGTTTGATATGGTGGCGGAAAGAAAGGTATTTGAGGAAGAAGGACTGGAGAAGTATGTTCAACATCAGCAAGACCACGAGAATGAGCCACTGAAACGAGGACCTGCTTTCCCTTTCGTTAAAGTGAGGATAACATCCACACAATTTAATAGCTACAGTAGACCAAGTTGGTATTTATTTATTTAAGTGTTTCTTTGTTTATTTGGTTCCGTTAACTCATGGACTTATTGAATATAGAAGCATGTCTTTTAGACATGTCCAATTTGTAATGAGCAGAAAAGCTATGATTGAAAAGGTTTACAGAGGTTTTCCAGGGTGAAATGAAGCCGCTTTAATAGCCAAATAGTAGATATGATACAAACTTGTGTTAAATCCATTTTAATTAGTCATGTTATTAAACATTTGCTATTAAAAAGTCATTAAAACTGACATTCTAAATTTCTTAATATTTTTTAGGGCTGAATCATGACTTCAGAATGCCAATTGGGACACAAGAGATTACAATAAACACCCTTAATAATACAATTTTACAGACCATAAAATGTTTCAGCGTTATTGGAACATGTAATATGCCATATTGTGATGATGCAAACAACATGGCATAAAATCACCAGTTGGAACCAACTGTTCGAAAGATTCCCATCACTAAATCATGGCAATTATAAACAATGAAGCTGTCAATACTGCAAATGCACAAATTCTAATAGGAGCATCCTGTTTTGCAAAGTGTTATTCTGTAATATTGGAGGCTGCACTTGTCCTGACATTATTAAATGATACACTTTTATTATCTTTCCATCTCATTTTTAACATAATAGAGCAGAAATGGTCATGTTAAACATTAAGTTACAAAGGTTTCTGGTGTCAGTTGCTTCCCTTTATTTTAATTCTGCAATTACAGTTCACAATGCTTCATGATGTTGCTAGAGACTACTTGCTTGCTTATGAAAACAACCTTTTTCCTTGTAATACTCACACAGGCACTGATAGCTGTAAATGAACGGCTGAGGAAGCTCTATCCAGAAAGTGAAGAACTTTTTGACATTGTTCTCATGACCAATAATCACGCCCAAGTTGGGGTGAGACTCATGAATAGCATAAATCACTATGGTAGGTGTGTCATTTTAACTGCATTCTGGTCTAGATGTTACATCATAATTCTGAGCAACCCCTAAAAGTATACAACTGAAGTTGAACTGAAAGTTCATTGGACAATTAAGCGTGCAGACGTACGTCTTTGTGAAATACAGCCAAAATGTAGACAATGTTTAAGGAAGTTTTACTAGAAGAGATCAGTATGAAAAAATAAAATTCCTCTTTTACAGATCTGACGATAGAGCGATTCTGCATGACAGGAGGTCAGAGCCCAATCGGCTACCTCAAGGCCTACATGACTAACCTGTATCTCTCCAAAGACTCCAAGAAAGTTGGGGAGGCCATTGAAGAGGGTAAATTGATGATAAACACAAAAATGTTACGCAACAACTACAGCGTGCATGCTATAGTGCAGGGCTGTCCGAACTCTGTCCTGGAGGGCCGGTGTCCTGCAGAGTTTAGCTCCAACTCTAATTAAACACAGCTGAAGCAGCTAATCAAGCTCTTACTAGGCATGTTAGAAACGTCCATGCAGGTGTGTTGAGGCAAGTTGGACTAAACTCTGCTGGACACCGGCCCCCCCAGGACAGAATTTGGACACCCCTGCTATAGTGTTTAACCTTGCAACCTGACAGCATGTTTAGATTGCATAATTTAAGATTAGTCAAGGAGTTACAGTACATTTAGAGTAACAATGTTCCTCATTCTTTAGTGTTTTTGGCTTGGGAGTAAAGAGACTGCGGTACTGTTTCATTTACCATGACAGGAATAGCAGCAGCCGTCATGTTTAAGCCTGATGTGGAGTCTCAGCTGTCAGAGACTCAGCTGCGCGTGGCTTTCGATGGGGATGCAGTGCTCTTCTCTGATGAGTCGGAGGTCATAGTTAAACAGCACGGCCTGGACACATTCTTTGAGCATGAAAAACAACATGAAAATAAACCACTCGCACAGGTATGTCAGGTATTACTACTAGCTGTGGATCACGTGACTTTAGACTTCTATACACCAGCAGAAGTTCAAATACACAGTGTTTGTTTAGATGAGTAACATTAATTTAGAATACTGTATGATGTGTTCCAGTCCACCTGGGAAGTTCATATTTATGAATTTGGAATTACAATGTTGTGTGCTTTTAAGTCACTGGTTGGAGCAGTGTGCTGATGTTCTTTTTCTACAAAAAAATTCAGGATTAAAATGATAAATCAAGAATGTGCATTTCTGTGTTTATGCATTTATGGAGGTTATGTAAAAAAAGTTTTTTACGTACCTTACTATGTTTCGCTGCAGTTTCGAAGAGAAATGTCCACTGAGTGGTGCTGAAACACAGGTTCAATGCATGCACCCTGGCACATTTTTATTATGTAGATATAGGTATGTATTGCGGCAGTTCAGAATTGCAATATCCGTGAACTGTTGCTAATATTTAATGCTCTATCATGTTGGAAATATGCCCTACACTAAATCCATCCCTAAAACTTCCCAGATTTGAACTGTTTTGTTGAACCTTAGTTACACAGGATTCAAACCGGAGCTCCTCACCTCTCAGGTACATCTCTGTACTCCGTGAGCTACCGAAAAAACCTATCGTCTATGAAAAGCCATAGATATGAAGCTGAATATGTGTAAGACTAACCTTCAAAAGCATCAGTTTTCAAATATTCCAGCATATTAATATTGTTTAGAAGTCATAACATGGTATTCTTCAAGTAATATTGTGAAAATTACATTTTATTAATTGAAAATTTGTGTGAAAAGGAACAAAAGGTGTTTTACTGCCTCGGTGTTCATTTCTTTTTGAAACTGCAGTGATATGTACTTGTCGGTACATATTTTGTGTTTCACTATAAAGTGCACCAAGGTACGTTTATGCTGTGAGACCAGGTAGAAAATAAAGCTAATTTCAAAAATTTCAACAATTTTACCATCAATACAGATGATGCATCTTCTGTGTCTGCCATATGTTCTCACTGACACAGTTTTAACTTGGTACAAATTCGGTTTTCAGTTGGTAATTACAACTTTTTGGAGATATTTATATGCGTTTAGCTTGTAATTACAATCTTTCCAATGCATCGATAGTAACTTCTAATGGCCAAAATATTTTGAATTATGCAAAAATTAAATTAAAATGAACCCAGTTTGTTTTGCTCTTCCTAAAGACAGTTAATCATTGGCCCTTTGACTAGTCAGCTACTTCTAGCCAACTGAAAATGAGCAGTGTTGCAAGCCCTTTAAAGAAGATTCTTTACATACCTTGCAAGGGATTCTCCATAGGGTTTAACATACTCGAGAGTCTATCTGTGTTGAAAGCTGACTTGTATTGCAGTGATTTGCAGGAAAAAGTATCTCTTGAAACAGATAGCATAAAGACCTGTTCACACCAAGGACAACTATAGCAATAATGATAGAGATGAGATTTTAAAATCACTATTTTTTCAGATTTAAAAGAATAGCAAAGTGCATGCTACAACTATAATGATAACAGCATAGATGAACAATATTACTGTAATCAATTTGAGAACCAATTTTTTCAGTTGATACAATAAAACATTGACAGCCAATCAGAATCCAAGAGCTTGGGCATTTAAAATGGCAGACATAATTATGCAAATAGTACAATATTAATTTCTCACTACAAATAAAATAAAACTGGAAAAAGCTGTTAAACAACATAAATTTACACACAAACGGTCCACCAACAGCAACTTAAAGATGCCACTTTAATTAAACTGTAATTAAAATGTTACTGTATTTAATCAAATTCACAGGATAGTGAAATATCATAGAATATCATAGGAAATGATGCTACATTTAAAGCCGACAGATTAAAGTATATTAGTAGTGAGGATGTGACACAATCATTGGATTTGGGCAGGCTTTGGGGGTTCCTACCTCCATACGCTGTCTGTGGAGGCAGCATTTTTCAACTTTCGAATGCAGACTCTGTCTTAAATGGGCAGCTGTGGTTGCTCCAGCATAAGCGTTTGCCAATAATAGACCATCAGGTTCGCTCTAATCCCGTTGGCTGACACACTCCTCCCCTCTTCTTCATCTTCAGGGTCCTCTTAAGTGCTTTCTGGAGGCTCTAGGGAAGCTCCAGAAGAAATTCTACGCCAAAAACGAGCGACTGAACTGCCCTATCCGTACCTTCTTGGTGACGGCCAGAAGCGCGGCCAGCTCTGGGGCCCGTGTGCTTAAGACTCTCAGAAGCTGGGGCCTGGAGATCGATGAGGCTTTGTTCCTTGCTGGGGCCCCTAAAGGGCCCCTGCTGCAGAAGATTCGCCCGCACATATTCTTTGATGACCAGATGTTCCATATTGAGGGGGCCAAGGAAATGGGCACTATCTCTGCCCACGTGCCATATGGAATAGGACAGAAATATAATAAAGGGAAGCTGATTGAACCAGAAAAGCAGCAGAAATAAGAGATTGTAATGATGTAACGTTCATTATGTAGCTTATATTGTTTAGATCTGAAGACCCTTTACTTTTAATGCTTTACGATGCAAACATGTCATAGGAACTGCTGTGTAGAAGTATGTTTTCTGAACAGTATTTTTTCTCGCACAAAAACTTTGCTAATGAAATTGTTTTATTAGCAAAAATGCTGGACAATTATTTTTAGCTTATTGGACATCTATCTATCTATCTATCTATCTATCTATATATATACTTTTTTTTATAAATCTTTATATGGATGCTATATTTATGAGGGATTTTGTTTTTATAGGGGGTTCATGTAACAAGAACATTTGCTTTATATATGAATAAGGGTGTTTTTAAACAAACACTGAGAAGTTTTTGATCAATAGATTTTCATAACTGATATTATCTGGCTGTTCTAAATGCACTTATTTTTGAGGAGGAAAGTACATCACTGCAGAATTAATTAAAGTGAGGCCTTCATTATCATTATTAGAGGATTCTCTGCATTTTAGGATAATCATCCATCCGTTATGCTGCTTTGTGGTTGCAAACATTTACTGTGGTGCTATGTTCTCATCAGCGTTCTCTGGGGTTAATTTGCTTTCCACAGGTTGCTTGTTTTGCAAATGACAGTTACATAATTTGTTGATGTCTCTGCTTGTTTTAAAATGATCAGAAACACTATTGATTGTTATTAAGGTTGCGTTGCATGTCACTGAATTGCATAATCATTTTGTGTTACAGGTTGTCAACATAAGCTCTTAAACTTTGCAAGTAATTGCACTGCCATTTGTATGTTTACAATTGTTATCAAGCAGTTTCACAAAATGACATTTTATGCTACATTGGTTTTGTTTTGGTATTAGGCTGTTTTGTTTTTGGTTGTAATTGGGCTGAATAAAGGTTTTTAGATAACCAAAAAATCTTTGCATGAGTCAAGTTACTTGGAACACGTATGGAGATGCTTTAAAAATGTTTATGCTGCTCTTTTCCATACAAACAAAAACACCTTACATTTACACTTAAACTGACCACAACTTTCAGACAGTTTAGCTCAACTGAATTGAACACTAGGCAGCCAAGGACGCTGATGCGTTCATATCGATCTATAGCCAACATATACACTGCTCAAAAAAATAAAGGGAACACTAAAATAGCACATCCTAGATCTGAATAAATGAAATATTCTTATTAAATACTTTGTTCTTTACATAGTTGAATGTGCTGACAATAAAATTACACAAAAATTATCAATGGAAATCAAATTTACTATCCCATGGAGGTCTGGATTTGGAGTCACACTCAAAATTGAAGTGGAAAAACAAAAGCTGATCCAACTTTGATGTAATGTCCTTAAAACAAGTCATAATGAGGCTCAGTAGTGTGTGTGGCCTCCACGTGCCTGTATGACCTCCCTACAACGCCTGGGCATGCTCCTGATGAG
>JAUMHE010000075.1:4547208-4559734 GCA_032359235.1 Enteromius mattozi
TATATATATAAATAACATGTTATATATAAATAATAAATACACAGTAAATTAATAAATATACACATTGAAAAAAACTTTTATTTTGGATGCAATTAATTGCGATTAATCATTTGACAGCACTGGTTATGGTTGCAACATGACATTTTTACAATCATTCAACTTGAACCTTCTTGAAAATAATATATAAAATAATTTAATTCAAATGTAATTAACATTTGTAAGAACATTTCAACTAGTTCATTTGTTTTAAAGTGTCTTTTTCTTTGTTTTGGATACTCATTTTTGTCATTGACCAAACTACTATTCATAACAGCATCTCCATTCTTTGTTAGCTAAACAGAACTGCATTCTAATCTGGGTGATAAACTTGCTCTTCCGTATACATTGCAGCCAGGGGACCGAATGATTCTGTGGCCTAAATATTGAGTTTTTCCCAGCCGCTAATGCAGACGGTGGGCAGTGATTAGGGCTAAACACTTTAAAATCTGGGTTTCGTGCTCATTCATTGTCTAGGCACCAAATCCTGTGGACATTTCCTATCTTCAGCTCAGAGTCTGATGTGGCGATGGATCCCGCTTGCAGCATGTACCACCAGCTCCAGTTAAGAAGAAGATCATGCAGCTCCACGACTTCTTCCAACTCGTCCACCTCCCCTCAGATGTTTTACTCTTCTCGAGGACATGCAGGTTGGTATCTCGCAGCCGGACAAGCACGCTGGAAGTCGTGCAGCCTGACCTCCAGTCCGAGCGGAAGGAGCACCAGTAACAGCAGCAGTCCACGGGCCTCTAGCTGGGATAGCATGAGCTCAGAGGCAACCACCTGCCTAAAGCTCAACACCAACAGAGGCCATGAAGTGGAGCAACCTTGTGACCAACAAAAAGAGTGCAGAACACTTAGAGAAACTGGGAGCTGCCAGCAGGGGGCAGTATTGACTGGTGGGGAGGAAGGGAGGAGCTCCAGTAAAGTGACCTCTGGACAGGCCTTGTCGCATTTGGCTGTGTTACAGCATCAGCTGGAACTCAAAATCGAAGCCAAATTGAAGTTCTCGCAGTTCCTGGATGAAGTGAGCAGCCGAGTCCTTCGCCCTACCAACTTGTTTGTGTTGTCCAGGCAGAGCGAGTCCTCCAGGTCGAACTCTTCCATCTCCAGTCACAGTAACGACACGACCAGGATCCCTGACGCTCAGCAGCAGCCAGAGGACGTGGATTTCTCCCTGCAGAGCATCCGATCCGTGGATGGGATGCAGGAGGAACAAGGTGCACCAGAGACTGTAGGGAAAGCCTACCTGGAGACGGACATCGACTGCGTGCGAAGAGAGGATGAGATAAAGGAAGTTAAGATCAAGAAAGAGACGGCCATTACGTTTGAGAGCAATGAGAGAAGAGAAGTTAAGAGTCCTCCGGAAAGTCATCCAAACCCCATCCAGAGAATCAGACCTTTGAGTCCGCTGCTCTATAGAGAGGAAAGCCTCTCTAGATACCCCTACCGATCCGTTTCCCTTCCCAGGGACATCAACATAGTAAGTCAACCCAGTCACTTTTTTGTTATTAATAATCATTTGAATATAATTATTTTATTATTTACATATGTGTGTAATAAGGGTAATAAAAAGGGTAAATTTCTTTGTTATTAATAATCATTATAATATTATTATTGAATTATTTACATTATTTAATATTTTTTAAAATAGAATAATTTTTTTTTGGCAAATACATTCTAACAAGACAAAATTATCTGAGCCAGACTTTCTCAACCTTTTTGACTTGATAGGCTTATATGTTTCAGTAATAATAACAATCCGCTTATATATATATATATATGGGTGATTCTATAATTGTGGGCACACTTGCTCTCCGAACTTCAAAGTCATTTTTTTTTTTCAAATGGTTAAATTTTTTTTTATTTAAATTTATTTAATATTATTCTTTACTAATTGATATGAATTACAAGATGTTACAGTCATAACAATATGATTAAAAAGTGTCTTAAAAAGCTGAAAATCATGATTTCTTCTTGAATTAGTGTATTTTTTGTATCAATGTGCAATCAAAAATTTGTATAGTACTTTTCTTTTGGCCAAATTTTATTCATTTTATTTATAAAAGCCCTAAATAGTAACTTAATTCTACAACATTAAACTATTTAAAATACTTTTTTTTTTTTTTTAAATGTGTGTTCATAAATTTTGCGTCAACTCTGTTACCATATTTTGCCTTTAAATGGTTGGAATGATCTCTTAGAATTGTGTAAGTTACAGGAAATTTCACTTTCTCTCACTGATAAGATCTGAAGCACTGAAAAGTATATGTGCTCTCTCTGAGAAAATATTTTCATCTAAAAACTTCTTACACCAAGAGTTATTTTGTAAAACGTGAACTCTGTCACCACACTTTCAAAAAGAAAAATTATTACTGATCTCACACTGGGTTATTTAAAGTTCTTTTCATCATGTTTTCATTAGTGTCATGTGTTCTTAGCATTAATGCCAGCAAGTGGAGCTTTTGGAAAAAACTGTCAATTCTGTTACACTGTTGTCAGCATTGTTTCTCTACCTTGGTAACAGAGTTTGGATGCCAAATGTATCCACAATTATAGAATCACTCATAAGTTTCAAGAACTGTATGTTACTCAATAAAAAACTACTTCGAGAGTGAAACTAATCATTTTACATTTTGATTTTATTAGTATTTACCACATTTCAGTTTACAATTTTTCAATTTTAATATAATGTATTAATAATAATTAATTATTATTAATATGATCCTTTACGAACTCAGAAAGTTTTCTGGGCCCTCCAATGGACCCCGGTCCCCCTGGTTGAGAACAACTGCTCTAAGCTTTGCTATCGATATTTTTTAATACCTCTTACTATATGACAACAATTACCTAAAATGTTTTAGTGAAAATATCTGCGTTAATTTACAACTTAAGTCCTTAGATTCCCCTGAGCTTTGAAAGAACAACCTCTGAGCAATGTTTTTTTTTCCTTTAGGTACTGCTACCATCCAAAAAAGAAAGGAAAAAAAAAAAAATCTCTTTAACAACTATCTAAGCAGACCTTTTGCTGATATAAAGGCTTGGCTGTGTAGGATGCGTTATCATACAAACCGCAGCAGTAGTAAACAATACAGTCTGTCCCTGACTCATAAATATATCAGAAGGCATTGCTATTGAATCAAGCTTTTAGTCAAGCTGAGCTCTGAAAGGATAAGGCTTCCAGAATTGAGCCATGGCGCTTCACTATCCATATTACACCAAAACACAGCCACACGTCGTAGTGTGTGCTATATTTGTAATGTTTCTGAAGCTCAACATCCTCTCTTGTGCTCTCTCTCTGTGTGTGAGTTAATAGTCTATAGGAGTATATTAAAGTGTAAACGAGATGCAGGCTTTGTCCCGTTCTGTTCTTGTGTGTTTTCAGCAAAATAAACCATATGTGTGAAGGATAATCAGATCAATAACTAATCCGGCGCTAAGGGAGGCGGGCTTCTCATTAGTCTGTATGGATAACATACTGTATCTGTCAACAAATTGGATCGATGCAGTTTTACATAACTGTAGAGTAGATAAACATGTGTGCGGTTATATCATGCCGCACCAAATCGGTGCACTTTTCAATCACAAAATAATACACTCAGGGAATGGGATATTATTCAATAGGCTTTAATATTCCAGATGCGCTAGTTGACCCTTTTAACTTTTAAGTGTTTTAAACATGTTTACCTGTCAAATTCACAAAGCATTCATTTGTAGAACACACACACACACACACACACACACGCGCACACACAAAAATCGTTGCCTTAATTTATTATCTGATTAAAATGCAGTCTTTGCCGTCACCTTAGCAACTGCTTGAAAAAAGGTGGGCGGTGAGGGGGCAGAGAGACGAGTCTGTGTGTGCCTGAGAAGAGAGAGAGAGTGTGTGTGTGTGTGTGCCTGTCAAATGGAACTTGCAGAGCTCCCTTGCCATTTGTCGGAAAGTGAGATTTCCAGTCGTTGCCAGAAACAACCTTCATTTGAAAGAGGAGGTTGATCTTTATATTAGAAGAATGAGTCGATTTCCTGCTTTAATGGACACTGCAGATAATAAACAAACCTTAGCGTCATCAACTACACTAGTGCCACATTTTAATATAAATATATGGTTCCTTAACACTACAAAAAGCTAAATATGCAGCTTGATATGTAACACTAATGTTAGGGAGCACTTATTCACTAAGAGTTAGCTAAATCATTATCTGCGTATTGATAGTAGTTATGTTTAGGCATGTTTAAGGAATCTAAAATATGGTTATGCAGAATAAGGAATAAATATGGCAACATTGTAATTATTAATATACAGCCAATATGCATGCTAATAAGCAACTTAATAGTGAATGTGTTCCCTGTCATTTTTCAATAGTATTTCATGAAGAGTGCTCTGTGATGCTGTCTAAACATTGCTGTTTGTTTTAGTCCAACATGGCAACTCTGGCAGCAGTGGTTGGGGATAGGACCACTTGTTGGACTATTTGCTGTAATTCAGGCACTGTTAGTTTACTGTTAGTTAGTTTACTAAACTGCATATTTTATGTTGATATGATGATCTAAACCAAGTGAGATGAACAAAGTGTAATAAACCACATTTATTGTGTAAAAAACAAAGCCTGTAAAATTTAACAAAAAATGACGTCCCAGTCAGACTACAGAGTACATAACGCATTATGTACAGTTGTGGTGTCATTTCCACCTCAACCAATATTTTTTTTTTTGCTCCTAAATCCATAAAAATCAAGTTTTTAAAAAGAGGGTTTTACTGACCCTAACCCTAACCATTTTTGGATCCCCAATGAATCTTTCAGTGAAGAGTTCTTAAAATAACCCCCTTTTTTACAGCGGGAAAACATTTTAAGTCTTTTTTCAGACAATAAATAGCATTTTGTGCAACCTGTGCAAAGGTTTCAGGATTGCTAAAGTCCCACTATTATGGGTAATAAAAGGTTCATATTTCGGTCTTGGGAGTCCCAAACAACAGGTTGGCATACATGAAAGGTCAAAAAATTTATCATAAAATGCATTTATTTTTTACCTTATTTATTCAGTAACTCATAAAAAAATGTGTTCAATGTTTAATTTTTTCAAACCCCTCTGATGATTGGTCGTTTTTATTTAAAGCAGCGTTTTGAGCTTTTACTGCTCCAAATGTGGCACCTAGTGGCACAGAATGAATTTGCATTTTCATTTAGACCAACAAAAAATCAGGTTTTCCCAGGTCTGCTCACGCAACAACAAAATGCTAATATTTTATATTGACATCAACATTAAAGGGGGTTGGGACTTGTTTTAAAAATGACTAATTTCAATCATTTAGTGTACTCTTTTTTTTGAGAGACAATAACTTTATACATGGTGCACTGTCAGATTTCATTCAGTGTCCATCTTCATTGTTTTCATTCATTTCAATTCACAAAGTGAATATCACTTATAAACAGAATATATTAACAAATATAGTACATTGTAATATAGTCAAATTATGCTAAAAGTTAAAAAAAATATATTATGTAATTGTGTATTTGAGGTACATAAAGTGCTGATTATGAAAATGGCCTTACCAAGACAAATAAATTCCATTTGATTCTAAAAACGATAAATACAGAGTTTCCACTACTGTAATTTCTGTCACACAACGTTATCAAATAAAATACATCATGTATGATGTGGTGAAAAAGTTAACGACTTTAGAGTGAGTAAGGGTGTGAATATATGAAAACAGTAAAATGTTTTTTTTTTTTTATATGTACATGTTTTACATTTGTAGGTCCAAAGTGCAATCTGCTTGTTCTTTATTCAATGATAGGCTTTTAAAAACAGGCATGCATTCCTTTTTTTTTGTTTTTTGCATGAAATACATACACTGCAAAAAATATCCTATATATGTTATTTTGGAGAAATTTTTTGACTTTCAAGCAGCAAAGATGGCAGCATCCAGTTCTCATTATTTCAGAGCTGTCTGCACCAGCCAATCAGCTGCCACTGAGATGAATGAGAATGTTGGAATAAAGTCTTAAGAGAATACTTAACATTTAAACATCTAGAGGAAAAATCTAACAATACCCTGGACAAAATTATAATTCAAACATTCTATTATGCAATTACATATACAACATCATTGGTTAGACACGCATGTCAGATTTTTGGACACTGCATATACAAAATAAAAATATATCATTAAATACTTTACAAAATAATTATAGCAAATAATCGTTATCATTTATTTAGATTGGCCTGTGAACTATTAAACTATCTTGGATGTGTTATACCACATCACGTACTGCCTGGCTGGCTGGTGTTGAATTAATAGGACTTCTGGAACGGCCCTTGGTCACTGCTGCACACTAAATCTGAATGAGAATGTGAATTCCTCTGACATAATCTCACTCTTGCATTATTCATGGGGCGGCAGAGAGACAGACTGAGCGAGCGAGCAAGCGAGAAAGAGAGAGAGAGAAAGCTGTAGCATGCAGTGGATGTGAGAACCGGAGTGCCTCCCCATCCATCCCTCCCTCCGATTCTTTCATCAACAGATGAGCCCACCTGTTTCCCTCTCTCTCTCTCTCTCTCTCTCTCACACACACTCTTTTTCTCACCCGCTCCCTCTCTCTGGTCTGCTGTCTGTCCTCACATCCTGTGGATCTTCGCGAAGCCGTTGAGCGAGTTTCTCTCGGGGAGGAGGAAGGAGAGGGGGCGGCGTGTATGATGTTGTGTATCTGCATTCTGGCTGCGACTGTGCTTTCCATTCGCACTTAATCTGTCAAGATTTCTCCCCTCCTCGCACATGAGATCGGCGCAGAAGTATACTGGCACTGTTGGGTAGAGAGAGAGCAAGAGAAAAGGGAGAGACGAGAGAGAGAGCGAGAGATCCAGACTGCGCAGTGATGCTTCGGGAAATACGTTCCTTTCACTAATCGCCTCTTCTTCCTTCTTCCAGGCTTCGGACGAGGAGATGCAGACCATAAGGTAAGCAGCTTCACCTTTCAGTCATTTTCTGTTCCTCTACCCCTCTCTTTCTCCCATCCCATGATGCCTGGACTGCAGCAGGGATTCACCCTTGTAACTGTGCCCGCATTCTCCACCAAAAACGGCTGCTTCGAAAGCTTCTGGGAGCTTGATTGTTTTGTTTGTGGATCACATACGAGTAGTTTGCATTTGCATTTTACGATGTTCAGATTCATCGGAGAGGACCTGTAGAGATGTAGAGAACCCACATAATTGCCATTCCCAAAACTGAACGGCCCCTTTTCATTTGCTGGAGAAGATTGAAGCCATGCATGTGCTCTCATCGGATCGCAGTTCCCTAAGGCGACGTCAGAAATGGGGCTTGGGATATTGTTTATGGGCAAGCTAAGAGTTGACTGCCGCTGCTGTATATTATAGTATAGAAGTCATGTGGGGGGAAAAGGTATGACTCAAGCTCAGTGGGGGAGGCTTGACGGATTTATTGGGGGTTCCCCCTCCTTCGCATGAATTATTAATAGATTACAGGGCGAAACAGAAATGCTGAAAAGTCATGCTGATGGATTTCAGCTTTGCGTTGCTAGGAGAAATGAAAAAAAAAAAAAGCGCAAAGTAAGTTTATTTGTGTAAATTTATTAAATCCTCTTGTCACAGTGTGGATCGCCACAATTGAGATGTCAGTTCGCATAATTCATTTCTTAAAACGTTTCCTGCCATCATATCTGAACTGATTAAAATAATTGTAATGCACACATTAAAATGCATACAAATATTAAAAAAGCAGACCTATTCATTATGTGTAATCATATTGGGGATGAAGTACTTAATGTGGAACATGGTTTAAGTATACAGTGCACCAAAATATAATCTGTCATATTAATATCCCCAGTGCTGGATTGAGTAATTAACAAGTCATTTTTATTGAGTATTAAGGAAGTGATTGTTGGTTAACTTCAGTTATAATCGCTACATAGGTGATGTTGCTGCATTGTGTGGAATAAGCGCATGCAAAGGGTGCGAAGGTCTGAATCATTATGTCAGCGATGATTCTGCAAAGGTGGTACATGATGGACAGAATATGCAAACATAAGGTGAAACACCAATTATCATCCCAATTTTTTTTTTTTTTTGCAAACGGCCAGCATGGCCTTGACCCCTCAGTTCAGCAAATCTGATGTAACACACTGAAATCGCTCCTTCTTGGCACTTTTCTCTTTTTCCACACAGTAAAAAAGCATGAGATCCACTCACGTTTAATTCAGGTATTATATTTTAAATGACATGAAGTAACATTTCTACAAGTTACCATATTATCTTTTTGTATGTACATGAGTAAAACTCGCAGAGCCTGTCACAAACGTGCCCAAAATAAAAAAGCACATAGAAAATGGAGACTACTTCTGCATGTATTTATGTTATTAAATTTTATTTTATTTAAAATTTAAGAATTAAATAATATTATACTGTATTAACATTTATATTATATTAATTTATTTCCTTATTATTGACAATGAAGCACAGCCCGTAACACATCTAAATGATTTGTTTGGTTATTTTGTAATTCTCATTATTCTTGATGATGATTCTCATTAGATTCTCATTACTGTTACACAGCAATGCAATTCATCCTGTCTGGACACATTCTTTCTTTATTAAAAATTACATTGCAAACTAATCTTATAAAACTGGCTTTATTCAGTTTACACAAAACAAGTATAATTTCTTTGAGGGTAAATTATGATTCACACACAATTGTGTTGAGATATGTCTAAAAAAAATGGATGCTTGCATGGTCAGCCATTTCAAAACATGGTAATATTGTAGCTTTGTAGTAAACTGCAATATATATGTTTAAAAAAAAAAAACATACATATGTTACAATGAGGATTATGAGATTATTAGAGTAACGTAAATATGCTCCATGTAAACTGTAGAGAAATTGTATGTTTGTGTAAACAAATTACAATGAGGATCTTTGAAAAGAAATGATTCTTTTCCAGAATTGTGGTTGCTATGCTACGGAATGTCATTAATGCAGCACTAAAAAGTGACTTCTGATCATACAGCAGCACAGTTAGTCTACAAGACTGTCCAAAACTGTTGCATATGATCATTCTGTTGGTTTCAGTGTGTGTTGCTTTGTTGAATGAAATCCGCAGAGTCGTGGCGGAAAACAATCCATGTTTTGCAGCCTTGGGCATGTTCTCAGTCTGTTCGGAAGAAATGTTTATTAAATAATGTTTTCACCTAATTTGTTGTATTTTACATCAAAATAATAATGGAAAACGTGTTTTGGATAAACATTTTGCTGAAAAAAAATATGTTTTCTAAGAACCATTTTTCTTGCTCTTTTCTGCGTAAAGAAGTTACTGATATATATATACACACACACACATTTTTTCACAAAGATGTTTTAATGAAAATAATTCCTACTGAAAACTATTGAATTATTTTATTAGTTAATTGTTTTAATAATTTATACTAGTGCTGTCAAATGATTGTAATTAATCCCATCTAAAAGTTTTTGTTTATACAATGTACGCACTGTGTATTTTTATTATGTATATATAAATGCACATGCATGTATATTTCTAAGTAAAATATGTCAAAGTTATATATTTCATATATTTATATATGAATACAAATACATGCATGTGAATACATGTAAATATTTTCAATACATATGCTGTATGTCTATGACTTTGAATAAATAAATAAAATAAATATACACAATAAACATTAAACACACGTATATTAAGTAAACAAAAACTTTTATTTTGAATGCGATTAATAGCAATTAATTATTTGATAGCACTAATTTATATTAATTATAAATGCAAGTAACTTATATATTATTTATTTCATTTTAATTTTGATGTAAATATTATAACTTATCAACCATTATTGGTTTTGAAAATAGCAAACGGTAGGCGCTAGGCACTGATGAAGACCTTAACTCGACTGGGACGACACGACAAGATGTCGTCCCGGCAAAGTTTACTATCCTAGTTTTCAAGCAATTTTCCACAAAATTAAATATAAATCCCAGAGCAAAAATGACTCCCAGTTGATTTGCTGGGCACCATGACACATTTTATCATGGCCCTTGGCGCGACGTGTTGCTGCTGCTTCCTGGAATCCCATTGCACCCATCAGATTTCGGTTACTCATCCACAATTCTGCCTGGATAGACTGTCCTGATTCTTCTCCTCTTCGTTTATCTGCCATCTGCAGGCCGCATAATCCACTTAAGCCATAATTATTCCCCGCTGTTTGCAAGTGGGTGGCTGGTGGAAGGAGGGATGATGTGAAATTGAAAGTGAGAGTGAGAGATAGAGGGCGAAAGAGACAGAGAGAGTAACAACAAATCAAGTCAGTGCAGATAAATGACTGGATTGTTCCATTGTGTCTTGTGTGAATTTCATGGCTTCTCTTTTTAAAGTCAGAATGAAACGGCATTCTCAAATCGTCATGCTTCCATAATGTGATGTATTTCAGATTCCAACAAAATAGTAAATGAGGAAAAAAAAAAAGTAGGGCAGGACTTGATTGTATCCACTGGGAATTTAGCGCATTGTAAAAAGTGGGCGTTTCATGCCAGAAAGGAGCCAGACCTGAATGCCAGTATGCAAGTGATTGTGGAGGAGTGCTTCCGACTTGACTTTTGAGGAGGCTTTTTGGCCAGGAACATGGAGACTGAAGGTCTGGGTTGTATTGGCTGTAACAGTATTCTGAGGTAATGTGGAAATAGCTATTTACCTGCTCCTGCTGACTATTGGTTAATGTTAATAGAGTGCTGCAGTCGTGACGTTTAAAACCCAGAAGACTCACCAAGCGTTCCCTCAAGTATTTCCTATGGGATTTATAATAGGCTCTTTCAATTCACAAGTAAAATAAGGTTTGTGGTACTTGCCCCCCCACCCCCAATGTTCTTATGTAGTTACTTATAAAAACATAACATTTTTAAAATAAATATGCTTCAAATTTCTACAATTACGAGAAACATTCCTTTCGAAAGATTTTGGTCACACTTTAGCTTGGGGACCAACTATAAACTATGAAAAGTTCCCATAGTGAACTGAGATATTGAGGAAAAAATAAAGAAAATACTATAAATACTATATATATAAATACTATATACTATATATGATCCCCTATCTCCCTTTTGATTGGATTTTGACCCGGAATGTGATTGGTGTATGTATATATTTTTTTAACAACTGGATTGGATTTGTTACGCAGACCTGGCAACCCTTGTCCAATTTGATTCCATGTTGTTGAGTTGATCCGCAAGCTTTGTGAGGTGTATGTCAGTCCACGAGTGTATGTGTGGTACATCATGGGATGCATGTCAGTGCAGCTATGTGTGCGCATACAATTAGGGGGTTTTCTTGGAGATAATCTCTCTGCGTTGAGAGGCGCAGAATACAAAGTGGAGGTGAGATGAGAGGCCGGTTCACACCTCTCGTTTGCTGTCGCTCATTCCTTTCTTCCGTCTCACTCCTGCCCCTCTAATCTTCCAGCTCCACTTGTCTTTCATTCCCTCCCTCGCGCCTCTAAAATGTCAGCTGCTCTTTCCGAAAGATCAAATGCAGACAATGCAGCGGCTGGAGCCCCCCGTGATATAAAACACATTGACTTCCGTGGCCCACTGTGGGAGTATACTTGCCCCTCGTGATGTGGTAAATGTTCGTGGGTGAGGATTTAGGGAGATGTGTTATATTGACACCCTGCGGTGATTCAGACGGAAGAGAGAGAGAGAGAGAGAGAGAGAGAGAGAGAGAGAAAATGAGTCTGCGATGAGTCAGAGGTGGGGGAAACCAAAGAGAAATGCATGATCAATTGTCACAAAAATCTCTCCTTCCTCACCTGATGGACTGGATGGAAACAGGCAACAGGAAGATAAGTAAAAAATTGTCTTTTAGCACAATTATTTTTGCAAAAATAAAAACAGACAAGTAAAAACATGCACAAGGCACTTTTCAGTTTAATAAATGCTAATATTATATATATTTGTTAAACCACTGGAGGCAAAAATTTGTAAACCCTACATTTTAGGGACAAAATGTCCACAGATGACAACATCTCAAATAGTTCTCCTTGTGGAGACACTTTAAATGAAGATTATAAAGTATATCTTTTTTTCAGCTACCAAGGCAATTAACTTAAACTTCATAAAAATTATTTAGACATTTAAACTAATAATGTTAAAATGGAAATAAAAACAAGTAAAAAAAAAGTGTAGGTAAAATATATAATAATATGATACTAAAGTAACAGTACATTCTGTATGTGCGATTTAAACACTTTAAATTTCAGCAAATTTCTGATTTTATCTTGTCGCACATCACATGATATTCTTGTATATTTAAAAATGAATGTTAATCAAGATGAATAAATAGGTGAAAAAGACATTATATAATTAATGATACCTAATTTAGAAAAAATGACAGCAATTTTAACGGTAAAAAACTGTGAAAATGCTACAGTAAAAACCTGTTAAATGGTTAATGGTAAATTCCTGTTAAAT
>JAUMHE010000075.1:4569162-4589873 GCA_032359235.1 Enteromius mattozi
CTGTTCTCCTATTTGATAATGTTCAGTGCTTTGCTACAATCTGTATTGTTAAAAGCGCTATATAAATAAAAAGTGATAAAAGAATGGCATTGTGAATTAATCGTGGCGATTTCTGTGATCGTGGCTCCTAAACGCTGCTCCTGTGTGGTATAGTGAGAGGTTCAAAAATGGCTATTGGCATGGTCTCGCGACCAAAGATAGTCTACTATACAGCATGGTCATCACACAGTGCGTTTGCTGCTGCGATCCACGTGTACTTCCCAATCAATATAAACGTGACTTGAAATCAATGCGACACAGCGCTAAAACATAAAACTCCTTACCTCAAGCTCTTATGCCTTTCTCTTTCACTGCTTCCACTTTTTTTTTATCACACATAAAATTACAACTGGTAAAGTAATAGGAATAGGAAAATAATAGGAATGTAATAGCCATTATAAATCTGCAAGTGCACATAAAGTGTGTAATTTGCGAGAGGGCCTTCATCAGTAAACTAAAATGTTTGGATTTGCTGCTTCCACACCACTAGGTGTCAGTATACATTTGAGATGCCGTATTGACTACAGTGAAAAACTTTCCAAGGGGAAAAAAAAACAAACAACCACACACATAACATATCTGCATGTATATGCCTTTACTTTTGGTTGCTTACATTAATTCTCTTTGTGAAGCAAACAACCTTTCATAGCAACGAATACTGTTTAGTTAGAAATGCTAAATTATAGAGAATATTACATCATATACCTTTACATTTTTTGGTGACAGCTGCCCTCAATTTCCTTTTCGTCCACTTAAAAAGGTGCCTCTGCCCTGATATTTAAACATACTACACTTTGGGATGCACTGTTTCTTACCTTGCCTACTATTGTGGATGGATAGTAGGCAAATTAGGACACAGAGATTGTTTCACTTGGCCAATGCCAATTGCGTAGGAGTCAGTTACACAGTTATAGTTTAGCCATGTGTTGGGCTCCTCTGTCCATTGTAAAATAAATGTTATGAATTGCCGCAACAGATACCATAATATAATGTGGAAGATGAACAGGTGGTGAGAGTTTTGGCAACTGATTCGTGATTACCTAACAGATGTGTCTAAGGAAATAAGGAAGGCGTTTAAGACCTTCCAGTGTGTGCTGGATTTGAAAAAAGACGTTTTGTTCATGTGTTTCCCACAGAATACAGAGCAGTTACTCAGCACTGCAGAGGATCAACCAGGACTTAGAGGATAAAATCCACCGAAATGTGAGTGCACACATCGGCCACACACTAAAAAAAGCACAAATTATACAAGAAGTGTTTGCACACGCACTGCTTTTTGTTTTAATGTGCGAATGTTTCTGTTCGCAAACGTGTTTACGAGTACTCATCTCCCTCTTTAAGTGTTTTCCTGCTTAAATGGGTTTTCAGATAAAAGTGTTTACATCACTGTCCACACTTTTGTCCGTGTGTGTACGTGTTTTCTGGTGTGGCAGATTAGGGAATGTGTTAAACGTACAATAGCGCTGAATGCACTAAGAGTCTATTTGAATATCAATACACTTCCACTGGTGCGCCTGACGTTAATTATAGTCCATTACAACAGCCTGTCCGCCTTCACATGACAGTGTGATAGTGAGTCTATTATACCCGCAAAATCTGCATCACAGCCTGTTTGTTAATTTGAAGTTCGAAACAATTAAATTATAATTAGCCTGCCTGCTGCAGTACATTGTATGACCATTACATGTCTGTATTAGGATCCACCCCTCAGGGTCTACTCTGAGCTTGTTATAGTAAACACATTTTTTAGCAACAGATTGTGCCCATAAAGACGTCAATGATGACATTGAAGGTTATGGGTTCAGGTATGAAAAGAAAATCATCTGATATCAGCCTTCTATTGATGTTCCTTTCAGTATGCCAATTAATTCCCATCTGCCACGAGAGTATCCTAGAATGACGACTTCTCCCTGTGTGAATTTGTTTGTATTCATACTGGTGGTCTATTAGGGCCTAAATCATTTTAAATACAAATCACATAGGTTTTTTTTCTGAAAACGTGCTCCTTTTATCCAGTCACAGCACCACGATGAAGAAAAACGGGCTCTTAGCAGAGAAATCATCGTCCTTAACAATCATCTCATGGAAGCTAAGATGACCATTGAGAAACTGAGAGAGGACAATGTAAGAGAAATAATGACTTCTTTTACACACTGAGGCTTAATGGAGGTCTTTTAGAGGACGGTGTATTTGCTTTTCGTTACCTAATATTCCTTTTCTACCGCTCTCAATAGGACTTGTACAGAAAGGACTGTAACCTGGCTGCACAGCTCTTGCAGTGTAATAAGTCACATTACAGAGCCCAGTTATCTGAGGTAAGTTGGTACCCAAACCTTGCTGAATAGATTATTGTTTTGTTTATGGGTGCAACAATATGCTGTAATTTGTGATATAAAAAAACTTGTTAGTTCCTTCATTATTTCCTTTCTCGGGCAAATTTTTAATTAACCATGATTTTATAAAAATGTTTCTTTCTTGTTAACTGGTAGTCATTTTAAAACTTTTCCATCCTGTTAGATTCTAACTTGTTAATTGTCTTGCCATTGTGTAGATTCATTATAATTAATAAATGTATTGACAATTGAATCTTTAAATTAAAACAAAAGCAGTAATAAAAAATAAAAAAAATCTCCGTTATAATGGACAATTTCAACATTATTTCATTATGACATATAAAAATAAGTTAATAAAATTTAAAATAAAATAACAGATTAATATTGCTGGTACTGTACAATGTATGAACTGAGTTTACTTCCAACAGGGAAAATGGTTTAGACAGCAAGCCACACATTTGCTACTATTGGCTAATATCTAAAAATTAAATAAACATTCTGAAGTGTAATTGCATATTTATATTTAACAACAATGAATAAAAGAGTATAACAGAAAATGTACAGCGTTGTCTGTCAGTGTGTTGGATAATAGTTATTTATAGGACAACTTCTGTTTCAAAGTCTTTATATAGCCTTTTTGGATGTCATCCACACAATATCTTTTCTCTCTCTAAATAAACCCAACTATCCCCTTAAGTGCATTATCATTTAACCAGTAAACATCTTCTAATCATAAAGCGGGATTATTTTAATTTAGTGGGTTCTATGAATATTTAGGTCAACCATAGTAAATCAAGTTCTTGTTTAAATAAATATTAAGGTTCTGTCCCAATTAACAATGGTTGACTCTTCTGGCAAGGTGAAAGTGGGGGTGATGTTTAAGTAATAATAATGTGTGCCAATAAACCTGGCAGTTTATTCTTCAAATCTGCTCTAAGCCTTGTGCCAGTCCCATGATGTCTGGAGCAGAGACTTACGTTGGAATTCTGCCTGCTGTAAAAACCTGTTCATATTTGGCAGATATATTTGAAAGGAAACATCAATGTGTCTGTTACACAATGTGTTCAGGGAAATCAGCATTGCATATTGTTTTATATGAAAATGCCAAAGATTTGGCACTAAGCATTCATTAAAATAGCTGGAAATAGCTGTACAAGGTGTCTCATGTGGTTATGAGGAAAAATTGAGTTTTTGAATAGCCATATAAAATTTTTTTAAAAGCAGCCCTAAAAGCCTCAGAAGCAACAACACTCAGAAGGTCAACAGATGAATTAGATATTTAATTGGATTTGTTGAACCGAGACAAACCCTACTGATTTTGATGAAATACAATGTTTCTATAATTAGCCATGTTCTGTTAGCTAATTAGCTGCAATTTAGTTTCTTCTTGTTGCTATGGTGAAAGAACTGGGAGGTAAAAAGAGTTGTGATATTGGATTGATGCCTAGTACCTGTGTAGTGTCAGTGGCAATGAAATCTGTGGTTCTTCCCTCATTTTTGCTAAATGAAATACTAAAAACCATGTACTTACATAGGCCATTTGTACAGACTTGTCAGAAGACGTAATACTGGCCTATAACAATATCTATGGCTGTCTGCTTTGCAAATGTACTTTTGTGTTCACTGGGTGTTTCAATTCCATTCACCGGTTTCTTGTATGTTTCTTACTGCCTCTTAAGGGTACTGACCTTACCCTATTCCCCCTAACCCCTCCCAGATAGGATTCCATTAGAGTCTACCTTTTTTGTGTGCAAGTCTCTCAACTATTGTTCATTGGGTCCATCTAATGGAAATCTGTGTTTTACTCTCTCTCAGTTGCCTGCAGAGTTTCAGGAGCGTGTAAGCTTGCACATGGAGGGTTCTTCCCTCTGCCACTCCCCATATGCCGACACAGTGCCTGCCTCTGTCATTGCTAAGGTCCTAGAGAAACCGGACGAGGTCTGCAGCAGTCAAGCCTCTCGCTCACCCAGCCCACAACCCCAGGAACGCCAGGGTTTCCTCGTGGGCACAAGCCTTGTGGGTAGCACAGAGCGCCTTGGCCTCCGAGCTACTTACAAATCAGACCTGTACAGCAGTGACACAGCACTTTATTGCCCTGATGAACGGAGACGAGAGCGCAGACCCAGCATGGACGTCCATGGACAGCGGACAGTGTATGAACCCCAGAACTCCACTGATAGCAACCCAGAAGAGGGATCCATGTCTCTGCAGCCCGGCTTCTCGCAGGACCACTTCCGAAAGTTTACAACCTCTCTGGGAGGAGGCTCTAGCTCTTACTCCAGCTTTAGTGGAGGAGGGTCAGAGGACAAGGGTCAGGATCCTCCGAGCAGTGCTGCATCTTCTCCACGCCACCATGCTCTTTACATGGACTGGAGGGATGGGGGCGAATACGAGCACAAGAGCGACTCTTCCTGGGAGAGGGAGAGTCCAAGCGCCTTTTCCAAGGGCCACACTTTTCAACCGCCTGAGTCCAGCCACCATCAGAATGGTAGCTCACCCATCTACAGCAGAACAATGTCCTCCTGTTACAGTGAACCTTACGAGCCCCTGCCACCTTCCACCTCACCCAGCATCACCTATGGTGACAGTCGGCGTGGAAGTGCTTTTGCTCCCGAGGAAGAAGAGCTGATTGGTCGGTGGCGGCAACTGAGTGTGGAAGATCTGAGTGCCCACTCATACCGCAGTCCTGGGCGGGCCTCACCCTACAGCTTCTCTGAGCAGCACTTCTCTGTCCGGCCTGCAAAGATTCGCCTTGGTCCTCTTTACAGTAGCTTCCAGGAGGGTACTGATGTATACCACCATCATGCTGGGGTACTAGATCCCTTCTCTAGCCCCAGCCCTGATTGCAGCCCAGGCCTACGGCAGCAGCAAAGCCAACCTCACCTGTACCGCTCCAAGGAAGATAGCCAAGAGTCCGAGCACAGCCTCTATAGCCCCAAGGATGGTGGGGTGGCAGCCGGGGGCCAGGCAACAGAGTACGTTGATGTAAGTCCCAACAGTTCAAATGAGTCACTGGACCATGGATCTCTGGAGATGGCTGCTGAGCTGCAGCATTACCAACCCGAGAGGCACAGTGTGTCCCCTCAGGGAACAACCCCACCACCTCCTCCACAACAACCGTACCAAAAATTTGGCACACTAGGGCTGTCACGTAAGGACAGTCTCACCAAGGCACAGCTCTATGGTACTCTACTAAACTAAGAGCAGAGTTTCCTGGTTACTGTCTTTTACAGCTCTGTGGTACTCTACTAAACTAAGAGTAGGATTTCCTGGTTACTCTCTTTTACGGCTCTACGGTACTTTACTAAACTAGGAGCAGGGTTTCCGGGTTACTCTCTTTTCTCAGTAGGTTTTGAATGTTAAGCTACAGTTTGAGCCAAACACATGATGGGATTTTTGTTGAATATTTTCAGTCCATCAGCTCTCTTATCATTTTTTCTCTCTAATTCTGTATCTGTTACCGTGTTTTCTAAACATCGAACATAAATTGCTCATGTTTCTACAGTTGATATGAAGCTCTAACATTCAGCACTATTTGTATAGCCTATTTTGAAAGTTTATTAATGGTTCTGTGTGGTTTGTGAGAAAGTATTTTAAGTGCATTAGGTGCATTATGAATTTTTTGAAACTTGTCTGGAGAGAGAGAGAGAGAGAGAGAGAGAGAGATTTACTTTGTTTTACAAAAAGCCTTCTGGGCTTATAAGGGTTTGTGAATGGACAGCACATGCTATGTAAAAAAATGCTAATTTTGACAAGAAATTTGATCTTTTATTATATAATTTATGAATAGCTGTATTTATTGTTAAGTATGCTATATCTATAATTGTTTAATAAATGTAACACTATGGAGAGATTCAAAAATCTATATAATTGTAAATTATTTATATTGCTATAAATAAGGCAATCAGCACAATTACACACACTGCAAACAATTAAACATGCCTCAAATGAAGTTAAATCATGATGACAATTTGAGATTGTACAACGACCCATTGACAGATTGTTCCACAGGCTTGTGGGCGAGACCTTGTGAAAATATTTTTGAGAATAAACTCTGCATGGATTCATATTACCCTAAGTCAGCCCTTCAAGATCAAGTCTCAACCAAAGTGATACTTCTAATCTATTTCTATTTCAAATAGATTTGATACTACTCAAATCTGTTACACCATCAAACAAGTATATCTTGAAAGCACTGGGCATTTTTTTTAACTCCTGATGTGTTTTGTTGGGCGATGGAATTTCTGAGGTGATTGTTCTTTTCGATGTTTTCTCTCTTTTGTTCCTCAGTGCTGTAAGCCCCTCCCTCAGGCCCTCTCTACCTCACGATTCAATCCCTCTCTTTTCTTTCTTAATCAGCTGGGATCCTGTGTCAGTTGACACAATGATGCATGACTCTGTTTCTTCTGTTTTGCTTTCTATATCTAATAAAGCACAATAGTTGCACCATGCCTGTCTCTTTAACTCCCTTTTGTTTCCCTCACTGTTGGAGAGCAAGACTTGCTGCCGAGGTGTATTGGGAAGAATTTTGTTTCCTGCATGAAATGTTTCCTCGTGTATGAATGGAAGCATACAAAGGAAGGACCTTGGTCCTCCTCCACAAGTGACAGAGTTTCTTTCCAGCATTCAATTTATTCAGTCTTTACAGAATAACAGAAGCGCAGCATTTACACTCAGGACATTTCATATTTATACATGTGATTAAGGACAGGAGCCAGTAAAATCCCTACAGCTTCACTGCGAATGAAATTTATCTAATAATAGCTAATGCACAGAGGTATATAGCGGAGGTAATGAAATTTATGCAGCCATTACTCTGATTCACTTTTTTGTTTGAGTAGTGACACCACACTATCTGCAGAGCCACAACCCACGTGTTTCCTTTTTGATTTCATTTGGACACTAGGATGTCACAAACATTTTCAAATACATCTCGAAATGAGTCACAGGGTGGGAGTTGCCAGGTTTATTTCACAGTATTATGAGAAGGTGATATTCTGGGAGGCTAAAGTATGACTAGTTCATCTCATAGAAGAATAGGTCTGTCAAATTATGCTGAACAACATTTGACTGATCTTGATGCATTGTAATAACTTGGTCACAAATCACCAGTTAAATCTGCTTCGAGAGATATACAGTGGTGTACATGTTATTCTGTATTCGTGTTAGCTCTGAGCCATATATTTCTTGGGCACGTTGCTCCTGTCATTTGTATTCAAGGGATATGTCGGACTCGATACTTTCAGGCTCTCATTCACAGAGAAGAGTGAGTCACAAGCCTGAGGCCATCTCTGAAAACACTGCAGCAAAGATACAGGGAACAGATGGACATTTTAATTTCCTGTCCCTTATCCAGTAAGTCCCTCAGGTACTTGGCCAAAAGCACTCCCCAAAAATCCAATCCAGTCATGTTCGAGGTTTGCAATTGCCACATTTGTGAAGAGAGGCACTGCTTGTTCCCTTCACCTCCTAAGCCCCACCATGCTTTCACTCAGGTCCCAGAGCCGTTTAGCAGTATGGTCATCGGTGGCTTTAGACAGCAATTGTTCTTCTTCACAATTAGCAAAGCATTTTCCAGACACACCCTCAACTTCAGGCGAGCACGCCAGGTACAGTGGGGTCTGAGCACCCTCCAGTGGGCTTTTGAAGAACAACCAAGAGACCAGCAAGAAGAGAGGCTTAATCAGCAGGGGGATGTTGACGTGCCGGCCCAATCTGGTCCTTACGATACCCGGAGTGAGGGCATTTACAGTTACCCCAGTACCATCCAGTTTACGGGCCAGCTTGCGAGTGAACAGTAGATTGGCAAGCTTGCTCTGGCTGTAGCAAAAAGCCTTGTTGTAATTCTGTTCGCTGTTCAAGTCCTCGAAGTTGATGCTGCCATACTTGTAGAGTTTGGAGGAGACCACGACGATACGGCTGGGAGATGACTGCTTTAGGAGGTCGAGCAGAAGATTTGTCAGAAGGAAGTGACCCAGGTGGTTCACTCCCAACTGCATTTCATAGCCCTCTTCTGTCCTACTGTAGGGACACTGGTATAGACCAGCATTGTTGACAAGAACATCAATCCTTGGCTCCTCCTAATTTGGACACAATTAAGAGTTTAGAAAATATTTAATCTAATTACACTTGGTGCATAAACGCAATAAAGAAAACAAACAACTATAGGCACATTGAAAAAATTATGTGGTATAGTCATTTGGCTTGGTTGAGACTTCAGGGGCAAAAACTGTGGATGGTGAAAACCTCAAGGAGACAGTCTATACTTAAGGTATATCTAAAATGGTATTCTATCCAACAGAATTTTAAGTAGCTACATATTGACTCACTGCAGAAAATGTAACTAAAATAGCTTAATATAGTATATGGCTTATGTCTATTAAATGTACATGGGACATCAGGGCTGGTTATCACATGAGGAGGTTGTTACAATAGCTGTATGTCAATAACTTGCTATATATTACCTAGGCCTGTTGTCATGTTTTGTCATAGGTTCATCCAATTTATCAAATATGCATTTATTGTTAAATATGCTATACCTATAATTGTTTAATAAATGCAACACTATGGAAAGTTTGAAAAATTGAAAAATCTCTCATATGAGTCAAGTCATGATAACAGTTTGAGATTTCACTGCGACCCACTGGCGGATCACTCCACAGGTTTGTGAGTGAGAACTTGTGAAAATATTTTTTGAGAATAAGGTGCCATTCACACCATGGACGGTAACTATAAATATAACGATATTAGCCTATACACCAGCGAATGATATCGTCTGTTTATTCAGCCCAGTCTCATGGCAATTCATACATTTTTTATGAGGTGGCTAATTCGTACGACCTCACTGGTACAAATTTATACGATTTTTGCTAAATCAAACGTATTTTACGAGTTGCAAATTTTTATGAATTAGCCACTTAGTACGAATATGTATGAATTGGTTGTGAGACTGTGTTGGTTTATTCTAAGCGCACTGTCACATCTGTTGCTTTAAATTCTTGAGCTGGTTATAGCAGGAGGATTCTGTTTGGATGTCAATGTTTGTGTCGTTCATCTGCTGGAAAAATGTTCTGGAAGGGATTCCAACGATATTGTTTCTTTGTGCCTTTATCATTAAAGTTGTGGTGTGTACTGGTGTGTGCTTTTCTTTAAAGGGTTAGTTCACCAAAAAATGAAAATTTTGTCATTCATTACTCACCCTCATGTCGTTCCAAACCTGTAAGATCTCCTTTCATCTTCGGAACACAAATTAAGATGTCTATGACCCTGAAATGATCCCAGATCCAGAAACATAGCAAAAACATTGGTAAAAGAGTCCATGTGACATCAGTGGCTCAACCTCACTTTTGCGATGATACGAGAATACTTTTTTGTCCAAATAAAACAAAAATAACATCTTTTACTCTTCTCCCGTGACTTACGTCTTCCGCTGTTTTAATGCACTGTATATGCAAGCTTTAACGGATTTGACGTATTCGGCCTTGTTTACATCCGGGTGAAAGCATGTGCGTAATCTGTGGCTGTTTACGCCTAGAGGAAAGCTTACGCTTATGCAGTAATGTTCTCTAAAATGGCGGAAGATGTAAGCCATAGGAGAAGAATGGTTGAGTATCTGATGTTATTTATGTTGTCTTTGCGCAAAAAAAAAGTATTCTGCTATCTTTGCAAAACTCCACTGATGTCACATGGACTTTTTTACCGGTGTTTTTACCACATTTCTGGACCTGGGATCATTTCAGTTGTATTGCTGTCTATGGAGGATCAGATGGCTCTCTGATATCATCAAAAATATCTTCATTTGTGTTCCGAAGATGAGCAAAGGTCTTATGGGTTTGGAACGACACAAGGGTGAGTAATTAATGACAGAATTTTCATTTTTGGGTGAACTAACCCTTTAGCATTGATAACTATTTTTAAAACTAGGCCTATATCTTTAGTGTCATCTTTATAATTCATTAAGTACAATTTCTGTTGGCCAAAGTAAGAGTTTAACAAATGAATGTAATCGAATGTTTGTTTGTTTTTTCCATCTTTGCTGTTTCACGTTAAACAAATTAATGAACATTTATTAAATGGCTAGCCTATTTATGCAGGTTCCTATTGTTGTCAAGACAACAATGTGTGTTCCTACAAAGAAATTTAATGAAAAAAATAAATCAACCCCGTGAAATATTGTCAATGCTAAAAAGTGTGACAATCAGCCCAGTCGCCTCCTAATTTTATTTTTTACTGGTATGTATGCACAGTTTATCACATGGTAGCAAAATACCCACAGTTAATACAATGTTGTTATGGTATAATTAACATAATATGATGATGATGAGATGTAAATGTGAGAATGTGATGATAAAATGTAATCCCATTGCTTTGAACATTGCAAGAAGGGAATTTTTTTTGGTGGCTAGTTGCCACAGTTTAATTATGTTAACAATAATAATAATGATGTGGTTAACGTTACAGGAAGAGTACCTAATATATCATATTTCATGTCATATTCAGGACATTGGATAGCTCATTTCACCGAGAAACACACGTGCTCACTTGCTTGACTTTAGTTACACAACGTGTAGCTTTCACTTTTCGTGGTTTATGTGAACTATTTTGGCCTTTTTATCAGTGATTTTTGCCTGAGCCATTTCTACGTTTAATGATGTATAGGCTACTCCATGGTGTTGTAGCATATATTTAATGACACGCAACCTATTTTCAATGACTAATAGAGAAAGAGAGAGCTGTAAACAAACCCTGATAACTTCCTCGCAGAAGCTGCGCACAGACTGGAGCGACGCGAGGTCCAAGTGTTTGATCACGACCTCTCCCTGAATCGGACCGGCTTGATTCTTGATGTCCTGGGCCGCTTCCTCAGCCTTCTGCCTGTCCCGACAGGCCATGATCACACGGGCCTGCAGCTTCAGCAGCTCCGCGGCCGTCGCCCGCCCGATGCCGCTGTTCGCCCCGGTCACTATCACAGTCTTTCCGCGCATCAGACCCGCTGGGTAGCTCAGCAGTTTCAGCGCTTTCCGCCTGAAGAATATTCTCCGGGCGATGAAAAGAGCACCACCGCCGAGGACAGCGGCTAAAATTACCGCAGCAGACATCAGTGCAGGAATGCTGAGTGTTGAATGACAGCGTGCGCGTGAGCACAAGCGGACTACATTACCCAAAATGCACCGCTTTGTTATGGATTCAAATGCATTTCCTATTTTTGAGCTGGACTGTTCAAGCCTACTAGTACTAGTTTATTACCTATATAGAGCATTATAATAAGCTTCACTGTCTATATTCAAACAAAACAATATATGTCTTTTAGTGCAGTGTTTAAATTAATTTATTAATAACTAACTGGATAAAAATGAATTGCGAACAGCATTCATTCATTGCTATCATTATGGTTTATGGCAGATCCTTGGATTTTCTGTGAAAACTTGTAAGCTATGTTCTAAAAATAATTAATTTTATTAAATAACAAATATAAGGCTAGAATATAGGCTATAGACTACAACACATCCCTGATAGCAAATCACAGAGAAATCTACATATATTTTTTTAAGAGGGTTTACTCATCTGCAATACGTCTATAGGATTACAAATGTAGCTTTAAGGTGTTAAGGATTTAGAATGCATATAAAACTGATATCTTAGATGTTTTTCAGATCTTTGTACACAGCAGATGCTTTCTTTCTTTCTTTACCAGACATCTAAGTTAGATTAGCATCTGCATTTAACTGGACACAATTATTTGTCATTTCTGCTTTCTTTAGATTTGGTGAATATTTTGGCATAGTAGTCCTCTTATAGACATCCCAAAAGTGAAATAAAATAAAACAATGTAAGACACTTAACAGTATTTTTTTAAATTAATTTCAAATACAAAGGTTTTAAATACATAAACAGACCTGAAGTGCAAAGTTCAGAAAACATGGTGTCAGTGAACTAGCCTATAATAAATAAGAGCGCTAAAGTGCTACACAACTAAACAGATGTTAGAACTAATGGCTAAAACATTTCATTCTAAACAGAATTTGTTGTGTTAATTCAATGTCACAGTCAAAAAGCAACATCTTAACTACATTCTTAAAAATATAAAAACCATATATAAATACAGCAAAAAGTCTAAACACATATTTCTGTTAGTAAGTACTGTAGTAATACTAGCTCATTTTAGCACAATTATGGCACTCTGTAGATGAACAAGATCAGTGCAGACTCAATAAAGAGAGGAAGTGGAGTTAAAGGAAGCAGACAAGGCTTGAATCTAAGGTTGCTAATAATACTGCTGGTGTGGTTGTTTTTCTTAGGACTGGCTCTCAGTGTTTGGGTCCTCGTATATGTAACTGCCAACACCTCCAGTGTTCACTCCTGAACAAAAACAGTGAAATTATATTATCACAGGTCAAAGGTGAATAGGGGTTTTCAAGCATCAAAACAATAAATGTTTCCTACACTTACAGTAAACTTAAAGTAAACTTGAAATCGCATCACATTACCCCTTTGATATGTATGTAAGAGAATGAAATTGGAAAATGGACAATGGGAAATGTACCTTTTGGCCCAAAGAGGACAGCATAACAGGGTTTATGGCAGTACGGCTGGCCATCGTGCTGTAGTTTAAAACAGAACCCATGGACACTATTTAATCATATCTGGATGCACTGCACAACATGTACATATATGTAGTGAACATCACAATATAAGCAAGGATATTTTTTCAGACTGAAAATTTAATTGAAACATTTAAATCAAAAAATGTACTTAAAGAAGCAAGAAAATATCAAACTGTATATTTTTTAATTTGCACAATGTAAATTATTAAGATTAAAATATTTATAGAAAATAGCCCAAAATACAGTAGAAAATATGAGTAAGTTAAAAATATCAATATGTTTTGGAGCTATTTTTGTCGAATGAGAATGGACAGGTCTTTCACATGGAGTTGAAAGTTGATCAGCTGGAGTGTTTTATGCTGTCTGTCCCTCACCTCTGCATGGCTGCCTGGGGCCAGAGTCTTGCTGCACCTCTCACAGCGCAGACAGGGTCTGTGCCAGTCTTTACCCAGGGAACTGACCTTTTCAGCTGAAACACAAAGAAGGAAACACAGGCGCTTCTGTAAGCATCAGGCAACCTCAGGAAATGCTAATGTATGTCCTGGCACTGCTGAACACACAAGTTCCAGCACAAGTCCATATTTGGTGAACTTTACTGTCTGAATGTGAGCGCTCACCGAAGTACACTGTTTTGTTGCACCTTGGGCAGATGTTCGGCTGACCAGAAAACGAACTGAAGCTTGCAGCTGGAGAATATTAGGTAAACAGTTATCCTCAAAAAATATCATTCATTTAAATGACATTAACATTTAATTAACATAAATGTAAAAATCATCAAATATAATACAGCATTCATTATCACCACCCACACAGTACAAATTGCAAATGTAATTGTCGCAAATGCATTGCTTATATGGCTGCTAAGGTGTAGTAAAGGCCAACATAAAAAGGATAGCTTGTAACAAAACAGTTGCTGGTGGCCAATAACTACAATAATATTATTCAACGGAGTGGTTTTTTCACAGTCTTCTTTTGTGTTCAACAGAAGAAAGAAACTCGTAAGTAAATTATGATGTAATTTAAATTTTTGGGTGAACTTTAAGTTTATAGTCTAGACGTCATGTAATGTATGCGCATGCTCTGTAGAGCTGTTTTGAATGTTATTTGCAAAATACTCGATAATGTCAAATCGCACGCCGTTAAAACAACAATTACGATATAGTCGCAGACCATATATATCGCACACCCATAGATTAATCGCATCCAAAATAAAAGTATTTAGGTTTTTTTTATACAGATACACACACATACAGCATATATTTACAAAAATATATATTTACATATATACATTTGTATTCATATAATATATATGCATGTGTAAATTTATAGAAACGTAATAAATATACACAATTTGACATGTAATATATACACATTTGATACATTTTACATCGATTTTTCTAAGAAAACATTGAAAAGTTAGCTACAGTTACTAACAATAAAATCTATTCTTACATTTACTGATTTGATAAAAATCACTGAAGATTTCACTTTTTAAGAGGCTTATCAAATCTGATATATTATCTTGTGTCTCTGCATTAAACTCACCCTTCACTGGGCCCCTGGTAGTCTTTTTCTCTTCAGCCTTGGGCTTGGTTTCCATAGCAACAGGGGCAGTGTCATCGTTAACAGGTGTCTCATAGACATATGATCCGGCCCCGCCAATATTCACACCTACAGGAATATTACAGACAGGACAGTTGCTTCTTTTCTGATTATATTTAACATTCCAGTGTTAACATAGGCTTTACATTTACATAATATTAAAAGGATATTGCACCCAAAAAGTTTAATTCTGTCATTATTCACTCATCCTCATGTTGTACCAAAACTGCGTGAGTTTCTTTGTTGTGTAGAACACAAAAGAAGATATTTTAAAGAATGTTGGCAACCAATACTATATAGGACTCAAAACATTTTGGTAACCCGCATTCTTGAAAATGTCTTTTTTCAACAAAAAGTCATGAAACAACACAAGACTAGAGTAAATGATGACAGAATTGTCACTTTTGGGTGCACTTTAATCCATATCTGAAGATCAGAAATTGAAGCTGCTCTTGTGCCGGCTGTCTGTCTCATTAAGAATTTGTAGCATCAAAGGAACGAGTGTCCTACTAGCTGTAAGCCCCACAAATTATGAGTATAGAGGCATCTGAAGAACTAATTAAATGCACTGCACCTTTTGGTCCATAGAGGGCAGCATAGCATGGCTTGTGGCAGTATGGCTTCCCATCATGCTGTTAACAGTGGAATAAAGCACATCACTGAGATTAATTAGGCATCCAGTTCCTGTCATCCTTGTCTGTTGTCATCAAAAATAAACTAAAAAAAAACAAATAAATAAAACAAAATACCTTAATGAAATAAAAATTGAAAGTCATGAATTTAAATATATTTGTATTTACACAATTGTAATGGCAACTTAGAACCTTTAAAATATATATTTAAATGTAACATCAAATACACTACTTGTTAATACAAGCAAGTTCTTCACATGTGCTTTGTTAGTCAACACAATTAAAATGGTGCACTTCTTTAAAGCAAAAGACTACATTTAAAATGTATTTTAAAGCAAAACCTTTCATTTGACAGTTTACAAAGTGCACTGTTAAAAAGTGTTTTAAGAAACAGTCATAAAAGTGTACTTTCTTTAAGTGGCCATTATTTCTTCTTTTTTTTATGTACTTTTAATATTTGAATTACACTCAAAGGGCTCTAAAAGTACA
Source organism: Enteromius mattozi (assembly GCA_032359235.1). NCBI lineage: Eukaryota > Metazoa > Chordata > Actinopteri > Cypriniformes > Cyprinidae > Enteromius > Enteromius mattozi. The sequence goes on from JAUMHE010000075.1 coordinate 4,584,862, forward strand.
CAAGTGCACATTCAGTATTAAAAAGGCACTCTGCCCTGCAGATAACAGTTTGTTGGAATCTGTGAATTATCTGTATCATTAGAACAACAACTTAAAATTGTGACTTTTCATTATAATGTGAACTTTGAACATTTCAGTGCTCTTTTTTGGAATCTCTAAGAGTTTTAATGTGATTTTGAGTTATTTGTTTTAATAAGATATTCATATTTAAAACGTATGATCTTTATTCAGGTTTGAATCATGAGGTGTGTTGGACATTTTATTTCACTCGCTAATATAATTTTCTATTTTGCAAAGAGTCTTTCTAAAAGTTACATTTATCCATGACTTTTTGAGTGAATAATTCAACCATTCCCTTCAACCAATTCAGTCACACCAGTTGATTCATCCAGGGTACCATGAACAGGGTAAACACTGTACGTTACACCTACTGTCAGAAAGCAATTTAGCATGTTCATTTATCCCGTCTGACATTTGTATGCATTGTTCTAAACAGACAAATCACAGAGAAAAAAAAATAAAAATGAAAATTTGTCATTTGTGTGAATGTGTAAAAAGTTGAATTTGCAAAATCAACATAGTTGACTTTATTTGTAATATTTGACAGATGATTATACATTTGAATGTCATACAGCATAGAGCTTCCAGTTCAGTAGAAAATATACATGAAGGAAAAGTGCATTTAAAGGGATCTTTATCTTCAGCAACGAGTCTTCTTCTCACCTCTGCATGTCCTCCTGGATTCAGGGTCTTGTTACAGCGTTCACACTTCAGACAGAATTTGTGCCAGTCTTTTCCGAGGGATGTCACTTTTTCCGCTACAAGACACAAAGACATTTATTTCCTTTACAGATCGTCATTCATCGGAAGATGCACATTGATATGATGCTTTAAGGGGCTCTTTAAATAAAAGTGTTAAAACTCTTCCCTTCATTATAACAAGTGATCTGAAATTATTCAGTAGAGACTCTTACTGTAATGGTGCCTGGCAAAGATCAGAGCTTCTATGAAATGGTGATTTGAGTCTCGTCTTTGACAGTGTCTCGTCTATCCTGGACCATCTAAATGTGTTTATCCATTTAGTCTTTTCTCAATGCTTGTCTTAATGTGTCTAACTAAGTCCACTGAGAGGTAATGTGAAGCCTAATGTCCGTCTGTTTACTGTCTCACAGAGTATGTCAGGGAGATGTGGATAACTGAGAAACATAGAGTGAAAGGTTCTTATCAAATCTGACCGTGTCATTTTGAGGCCAAAATATTCCAGGCACGTGCCTCAGAGAGCACAGAACACCCTCATGAGGCGATCTCCGCTGAGCAGCGTCACGTCTCTCCGAGTCAAGACTGAAGAACTGCACAGTAACATTTCAGGTCAAACTTTGTGAAATCCATTCAGGGGTGTTTAGGGAAGTGTGTTTATTTGTGTGTGTTCTATTGCAGGATGTTGCCTCAGGGTAACAAATCCATTTTCTTCATTTTGCAAGCACATGATGCATATAAGGCAATAAACCGGCTAATAAAGAAGGGATGACTTTGAATAAACCAATACAAATGGATTCTTTTATTACATTCTAGCAACTATTTGTTTTAAAAATCTTTCTCTGGCATGATACACCATGTAAATTTGTGCCTGGCTGTCTGTCTGTCTATCTAAATACTGTATCTATGTATATCTGTGCACAAATGATTATACAACATTTTGATGGTATTAAAGTGTTTCTATTTGAAATATTTGCTGCTCTTTAGAATTTTCTATTGACCAAAGAATATTGAGAAGATATTGAGAACATCACCTTTACAGTTGCCCAAATGAAATTCTTAGCAATGCATATAACTAATCAAAAATTAAGTACTGATATATTTACAGTAGGACATTTACAAAATATCTTCATGTAACATGATGTATGCTTAACATAATGATTTTTTTTTTTTTTTGGCATAAAATAAAAATTTCTCATTTTGACCCACACAATGTATTTTATGCTATTACCCATGCTATTTAGCACCGGTTTTGTGCTCCAGGGTCATATTTTTGATCAAATAAACAGTCTTTGGTGAGCATAAGGGAGTTATTTTAAAACAATCATCCATTATTATATATCAAACTTTTTAGTGACTTTCAGAGAAACTGAAATGTAACCTATTAGCCAGTTATAGTTTCCTTCATCAAGCGGTTTGACAACTTCCCATTGCCATGCAGTTTTGTTTCTAGGCAACTAGCTAAATGGAAATATATTTAATTATTATAAATTATATATATATATATTTAATTGTTATTGATTTTATGATGTCTATGCTAAATGCATGCAATATTACGTTTTGTCTTCAATATTATCTATTTTCTTCTCCATCTTTCTGCTCACAAACACAGCAGGGCATTAACAAGATTAAAAACTGAATGTTTTTTTGTGCTGCAGACAAATGTGCGGGAGTTGAACAGACAGTATTTAGTCCTTGTCTCTAGATTTGCAGTTTTGCTTAATGCTTTCACGATGCCCTCTTAACCTGAGTATTAAATGAGCTGTTTCCATAGTGAGGATATGCATGACAATTTGCAGTCTTACAGAAAGTTACAGAGGTTGACACTTCAGAAACAAATAAGAAAAAGCTTTTAGAAATACTAATAATCTAAATAAATGAAAATTTGTTAAAGTTCAAACATGATTTAAGTGAGAACAGCTAAAAACATCACAATAATCCACAGCTAATTCACATGACTCCAGTCCATCAATTAATGTCTTGTGATGTGAAAAGCTGCATGTTTGTAAGAGAAATAAACCCATCATTAAGATGTTTTGAATTTTAAACAATTGCTACATACCAGTCTATAATCCATAATGATGCCTCCTTCAGTAAAACAAAATCCATCCTTTGTTGTCTAGAACTCTTTCTCTCTTGTTTTAAACTGTTTTGGACTGTTTTTGCTTTTTAACTGTGCTCGGGCTGTGCATAGTTCTCTCCTGATACACACTAATCAACAATTTCAACAAAAAAAATGAATATAGATAGAATCTGAAATTGAAGTAAAAAGAAAACAAAAAATATTATAATGATAAATTTGCCACAAACACACAGGTTTCTGTGTCACATGAAGTTAACTGATGGACTGGAGTGTGATGTTTTTATCAGTTGTTTAGACTCTCATTCTGACGGCACCCATTCACTTCAGAGGATCCATTAGTGAGCAAGTAATGTAATGCAAAATTCCTTAAAATCTATTACAATGAAGAAGGAATTCATCTACATTTTGGAAAGTCTGAGGGTGAGTAAGTTTTCATTTTTGGGTAAACTATTCACTCTAAACACCGACTGCAGAAGAAAGGCCTACACCGCTGTTATGGCATAACTATACAATTATGTGGGCAAAAAGCCATTTAAAAGTAGCCGTGTGCCAGGCGGCATACTTAAAGGTTGTTTGAGGCATTCAAATGAACAGGAATGCTTTCTCAGGTCACAGCTGTGAAAGTCTCAAGAGAGCGAGTAGCAGCAGAGACAAAGTGGATCTCACATTTTAATTATTATAGTGCTCAGTGGGAGGGAGTCAGCTCAGCATATGATATTAGCACAGACAAATTTTTAATCTGCTAATCATGCATGTTTACTTTATGCCTTGAAAGAGACAAAATAACTGAATGAGTGAGTGGGTGAATGAATGTATTGATTTTAGCTGACTGCTGTTAATGATAAATAATAAATGAATACAATGACTAATTACACTGTGGGGACAAATGTTTAGTTTAGTTACATTTAACCATAAGATATAAAACATAAAAAACATATCTGATTAACATGTTCCTACTAATCAAAATGTGTTAAAGGAGGTTTTTGAATGACGGCCCATAAATAAGGCACAGACTGGAAAGAATTAAGAGAGTGGGAATGTTTTCAGAACCGATAAAATGGGTCAAATCAGACTTACTGCTGCTATTCAATCTAGTTAGTGGTTGCATTTCAATTAGTGCTGGTTTTGTGCTAATTGAATACTTGGCAGTTCACATAAATAACAAAAAAGCCTGGTATGGACACCTAATTATTATTCGTGCATGTTTTACAGTCACTCGTTTTAATCAAAGAGCATAGCTATTCTGGTGCAATGGGATTATGAGTTTTAATAGTGTCATGTAATATACTTCATTCATCCTGATGCTGCATTTCATGCGCCATCCATTATTAAAACAGAAAACTCTCTCTCTATCTACACAGTGGCGATTTCCATTGAGTTTATTTCACTGCACGAGCTCAATATATTTGGTCTCTCAAATACCGTGCGAATAAAAAACTCAGCAGATAAAATAGTTCGATCAGCTGCAGAGTCTAATGCAGCAATCAGGTGGATCTTAATCATAAAACGTAATTAATTTACAAAGAATATCGTGTAGGGGTGATAAGCCATTAGTAATTACCATCGAGCGCACGCTGTGTGGTTTGCAGGCGTAATTTATAACGCGTGAGAGAATGAAAGTAAATTCATGCACGAGGTTACATGTTATTTACGGTGCAGACAGGCGTTTGCATTGTTTTAATCGTGGCATTGCGAAATAAATAGAAGATAAAAATGGACGACTTACCAAAATAAACAGTTTTGTCACATTTGGGACATTTTGATGCCATGTTCAGCGCAAAGGTGGGATTTCCGTTGATTTAAGGACGTTGTCTTTTATTCAGATCTGAGTGAACGCGACTCACTCGTTCTTAGAGATGCTCAAAGCGCGAGCGCATCCTCCCTTTCAAGATTGCCAGCGCGGATCCTCCCTCGATGACGTCAGCGGGCGAGTGAATGTGCTCACCCTTCACTTCATTAAACATCAATGTCAGCGCACACAGAGCACACAGTGCCCTCTACTAATATCGGCACCCATGGTAAATCTGAGCAAAGGTGGCTGTGAAAATAAATCTGCATTGTTTATCTTTTTGATCTTTCGTTCAAAATATTGCTATGTCCTTTTCCCAAGATAACAGCTCTGAGTTTTCTCCTGTAACGCCTGAAGAGTTTGGAGAACACCTGATAAGAGAAA
>JAUMHE010000075.1:4606976-4626326 GCA_032359235.1 Enteromius mattozi
TCGAATCGTCAAGTGTCTTATGTGTCTGTTGCTACCTACCTGTTGTATCCAAGTCTGAGTCTGGATTAAAGTTTCACGCATTTCCGCGTTCTGAGTCTTCGTTCCCGAGGGCAGACCCTGACCTACAAGCTGTTTGTGCATAGATAATATCTCTAAAGTTGCAAAGACTAAAGTCTCAAAAGCAAACAGATATTCTTTATAAAAGTTAAGACTCGACCACGTGTGGGAAGACTTGCATAACACCGCCCAAATGTTTACGAAAAAAAAAAAGAAAGCAGAATTATTAATCTTCTTGTAGTGTTGCTGCTGGCTCCATGTTCTGGAGACGCTGTGTTTCATTGTGAAAGTGAAACTACTTTGTTTGTGCTTCCAAAAGAAGACACAACTAGAAATCAGTGGTTAACTTGTATTTACAACACTGTTCCAGAACAGTTCAACACAAATATTAGAGTGTGTGCAGCTCATTTACGGAGAAATGATTCCTGAACCTGGGAGGAGGGCAGCCTACAGTATGCTGGCTGTGTACAGAGACTGTTTCTATAAAATGGGGCAATTCCAACTTTGCAAGGACAGTCTGGAGCTTCTGACTCACAACCTGTATCTTCATATTTAAAGGATTTGCTGCTGACTATTCAGATGTGAGTTTTAAGCAGTGTAGAGTAGTAGAGTCATTATAACCACTAATTATGTCCCCACTGGATGCAACAAATGCATCGTTTGCAATGTGTTTTGTTGTTTTTGTTTCTTCGTGCCAGGACACGGCAAGGGGTTATGGTAAGGGGCGTAAGATTTCCGTCACACACTTGAAGTATTTGGCCAATCCCAGCACACTGAATAACTGGCCAATCAGAACACACCTCGCTTCTCAGAACGATGAGCTTTGCAAAAATCTATGCATTTCAGGAAGGTGGGGCTTAGAGAAGTAATAATAATGTACAGTATGTGGAAAATAGTGTTTTTTTTTAACCGTAAACTGCATAAACACATTGCATTACACCTGTAACGACGGAGAGACGGGAGGCGTGCGGATCCATATACAGACATTTATTCAGAGAGACAGGGTACAGTCAGGCAGGGTCGATCGGCAGCAAACATGAGCAATGGAGGCAGAGATATAAGAATATTCCAGATACGAGCCGTGGGTCGGCTACGATTAATCCAATACAAAGGAACACAGGGAAAACACGGAAGGCTCACAAAGGGAGTAAACACCGGATACATCCAAACAATACTACAAACGGGGTTTATAAAGACATGCTAACAAGGCTAAGGGGAGGAGCGAGTTAGTGGTCAAGGCGACAGACAAGGTGGGTGGAGACAACGAGTTCATAATAGAAGTCCTGGACACAGAGCGGAGAAACAGACAAACAGTACATATAGTGCAGACTGGAGTGCCCTCTGATGGAGCCCGATGGCACCTCCAGCTGGCAGTTCGTACCTGCGATCAGTTCGGGTTGAGTGGTCCCGGCAGCCAGGGCAGGTCCGGGTGAGAGTTCGACGGCTCCGGGGCCTGGTTCAGGGCAGAGTGAAAGTTCAACGGCCTCCGAGGCCGGTTCAAGGCAGGATAATAATCCAACGGCCTCCGTGGCCGGTTCAGGGCAGGGTAATAATCCAATGGCCTTCATGGCTGGCTCAGGGTCTGGCGTGAGCTCAAGAACAGCCTGACCCACTTGTGGTTGTGCAGCCACCAGCGGAGCCCCTAGAGAATCCACGACCGAAGTCAGCCTCCCCAGAGGTTGTGCAGCCACTGGCGGACTCTCCGTGGTCAGGACCGGGCTGAACCCAGACAGGAGAACAGGCTCTAGAGGTTGTGCAATCACCAGCGGGACCTCAGGAAAGTCGACTGACCCCTCCTGAGGCTGTGCAGCCACTGCCGGAACCTCTGATAAATTATTGTCACTAGAAGGTTCCGGCGGCTCTGCCATAACGGGAAGCACAGAACACAGGGGAACAGTCTCCTGAATGTGGGGTGCGGCAACCCTGATCACACCTGCTGCTCTTACAGTCTTTAACGGGAGGTCCATTAAACTAGACATTAACCTCATTTGTCTTGAGGATGCCTTCTTGACTGTGGGCTGGTGCCGTGATTTAGGAACGACGGCCATCTTGTGCGTGGGCTCGGGAGTGGCGGCCATCTTGTGCGCGGGCTCGGGAGCGGCGGCCATCTTGAAAGGTGACTCGCGATCGGCGGCCATCCTGGGCGAAGGCTCGGGGGCAACAGCCATCTTGTGCGAAGGCTCGGGAGCGGCGGCCATCTTGTGCGAAGGCTCTGACGGCGTCACGAGTGCAGACTCAGATCTGTGCTCCTCCTGCGAGGACTGCACAGTAAATGCAGACCCGACTAGAATGAGTGCATACTCCACATATTCCTCCAGGCTGCAGGGAAAGCCTCCCTCGGGTAGCCCGGATTTCACGGGTTCAACCAGTCCAAAGCGAAACACTGCTTTTAAAAAACTTTCGTCACGTGGGACCAGCCGGAGCAGATCGCTGAACTGGTGAACATATTCCTCGATAGACAGCTGGTTTTGCCATAATGCGAGAAGCCGTTCCAAAGAGTTCATATCTGACTGTTGACGCTGAGAGAGGCTGCTGGATCCTTTTTGGCTCGTCATTATGTAACGAGGGAGAGACGGGAGGCGTGCGGATCCATATGCAGACATTTATTCAGAGAGACAGGGTACAGTCAGGCAGGGTCGATCAGCAGCAAACATGAGCAACGGAGACATAAGAATATTCCAGATACGAGGCGTGGGTCGGCAACGATTAATCCAATACAAAGGAACACAGGGAAAACACTGAAACACGGAAGGCTCACAAAGGGAGTAAACACCAGATACATCCAAACAACGACGAGCGACTACACATACTACAAATGGGGTTTATAAAGACATGCTAACAAGGCTAAGGGGAGGAGCGAGTTAGTGGTCAAGGCGACAGACAAGTTCATAATAGAAGTCCTGGACACAGATCGGAGAAACAGACAAACAGTACATATAGTCCGGACTGGAGTGCCCTCTGACGGAGCCCAATGGCACGTCCAGCTGGCATCGTGACAACACCAAATACACAAAATAATCTTTTTAGCAACATCATATGACCCCTTTAAAATGTGCTAATTTACACACATATCTGTACACATTTAGAAAACATATTTTGTTTCTTATGAAGTTACTTGCAATAAAAAAAGAGTTCAGCGCATACCTATTTCACTTAAACTTTGCTCTTAGCAGCATGGGAGGTATCTGGACGTTCGTTAACAGTGTATCGCTGCTTGTGTGTTTTTGAGTGTATGGGGTCCTTACAGTAATTAGAGATCAAGCAACAAAGGTGCTTACTTAAACACCCATTGTATTCATTAATTGTACAGTATCTGTTAGGAATTCCTCCTAGACATGTTGTCCAGTTTTTACCAAAACTGGCAAAAAAAAAAAGTTATCAAAAGTTTTTTGATATACAGTACCAAACAGTCTTTATAAAGCATGTAAAGGAATTTGACGGAGTTTGTGCTAAAATGTACACGAGTCTGTATCTCTGCAATGCATTAGCAGATTCTGACCAAACGTGGCAAGAATTATAATAACCATGACCTGAGGGCACATGAGTAGTTTTTTTCAAAGATATATATATATGTATATATATATATATATAATTTATTTTAATATATTTTTTTTTGCTTTTAACTTCTAACCAGATTGGCCAAAAATCCGGAAACGGAATACCGAATTGAACGATTTTTCATTTTCAAGTTGATTTCCACTACAGTCCTACAAAATGGCGGCAGTTGTATTAGTGTGAAAAAATGCTGATTGCAGAATGCCATGATTCACCAATAAGAATTAAGTTTACTAGAGATTTGTATAAGTTAAACGGTTATAACACTATTTTCATTTGGCGACGTATTTGATGAGTAGAGAAAATATCCAAGAAATATATATTTTAATTACATTTTAAAAGAGTAATTTAACCTGTTTTTCTGTGAAAATAATACTATCAGTTTTCATTTAAATACTCTCAGTGCAGTGCTATTTCTGTCTAGTTAGCACCTGGTTAAGCAGAATTGCATGTGTTGAGTAAATTAAAGCTTGATTTTGTGGTGAAATTTGTTGTGAAAAGTGCCACTGTTTACTAATGTAGCCCTTTTTTATCTGTTTATGTGAAACAGAGCTTAACCCAACCTGGAGCTGTAAAGTGGTTGCCTATTGTTTCCAGATTTTTTAGGTTTTTGAGGATGTTGTTTTTTCAGAGGAGGGGCCTTCCAGGCATCCAGTTCACTGACATGCCGTGCCAACCTTTTCAGGTTTCTCCCGCACTCGACTTTCCACAGGAAATGTTTTGAGGAAGTGAGAGTTGCTGATGTGACAGTTGTGAATGGTATTGTCAGATTACAGCATGGTTCTTAAATGTCGCACAACAAAGAATCATGAGAAAGACTCTCAGACCGTGACCTCAGAGGTCCTGGCTGTTTCTGGTTGTGGCACAGCAGGCGAACAAAAACACACAGGTGTGTTTACACAGCATTTCGAAGAAGACCCGGATGAGTGTTGTCAATAGTAACATTGGTAACTTCCTCAGGTGTCTGACCTAAAAAGTGTTTTCATTGTTTCTCAGGCTTATCGTGTGCTCTGCACTCAGTCCTTAAACCACAATAATGACTCAATAGCTCCAAGTTTCACTGTGGATGAGTGAGTTATGGCAATTGGGAAATGAAGCAATATGCCGAGTCCAAAATTAACCTCTCGGTGACGGGTGAAAAAGAGAAATGAATATTTAGTTCTGATGAAACTGTATTAAATATTTAATCAATAAATATTATGTAGCACAACTGTTTACAGCATTGATTATAACAATAACTGTTTCTTGAGCAGCAAATCAGCATATTAGAATGATTTCTGAAGGATCATGTGTCCCATGATGATGTGAAAAAATGCAGCTTTGCATAACAGGAAAAAATTGCTTTTTAAAATACTTGCACAATAAAACTAATAAATGTAGCACTGGTGAGTATTAAGAATTAACATAAAAAAATGATCTTCCTAAATGTTAATAATGATCATTTATCTAAATAAATGACAAGTTCATAAGCAATATATATATATATATATATATGTGTGTCACAGGGCTGAGAGACGAGGAGGCGTGCGGATTTAAGTGCGAGCTGTTTATTCATAAACACAGAGCATAAACAGACAGACAGGGTCGTTACCGTCAATCGTGAACATAAGAGGCAAGGCAAGAGAATAGTCAGAGTCCGTTGCGTGAGTCGGGCGAGAGGCGAACAATATCCAAAGGGCGAGACGAGATCAAGAGTCCGGGAACAGGCGAGGTCGACAACGATAAATCCAGAGCAGAGAAACAAAGAACACGAATGAAAATACACGACAGAACGACAGTACAATGAACCGTGAATACACAAAGACATCCAGGGATTTATACACGTAAGACTGGGCGGAGACAACAATGAAACACCATGACAACAAACGAGCAGGGCAGAGACATGAGTTCACGGGGATAAGTCCGGGCATGAAAACAGAGGTAAACACACACAGTAAGCTGGGCGCTGGAGTGCCATCCAGTGGCCTGAGCTGGCACCTCCAGCTGATCGTGACATAGCCCCCCCTTTAAGGAGCGCCTTCTAGACGCTCCAGACTTTGGAGCCGGAGGGAACGCCCACCAGGGCGGGGCAGACGGCGGAGAAGTCCACTTGAGCGGTGCGGACAGCGGAGTCGCCCGCCAGGGCGGCGCAGATGGCGGAGACACACACCAAGGCGGCGCAGACACCCACCAGGGCAGAGCGTAGGACCTGGAGGTAGTGCAGCCACCAGCGGGGCCCCTAGAGAGTCTACAACCGAAGTTGACCTCTCCGGGGTTGGTGCAGCCACTGGCGGGTCCTCCGGGACATTATTTTCACAAACGGGTTCAGGCGACTGGGGCCACGGTAAATCGAGATCACAACATGGCTCCGGGGTATCGGGCCATGGAACATCAGAGTCTATGACGGGCTCGGGAGACTCGGGCCATGGTAATTCGGGGCTGGGATCCGACGGAAACGGACTAGAAACCGTGCGACCCTCGCATGGCGCTCCAGGTGGAGCAACCGGAACCGACAGTGTTTGACACAGCTCCTCAAACCGTGAAACGGGCCTGGGACCCGTTACTCGCGGGCTAGGAACCGCGAGGACCTTCAACAGCTCTCCTGGCTGTATAACCGGTACCGACTGGACAATACACGGCCCCTCTCGCCGTGATACGGGGCTGGAACCCGTTATTTGCGGGTTAGGAACCGCGAGGATGGGTGACAGCTCTCCTGGCTGTGAAACCGGGACCGACTGGACATTAAACAGCTCTCCTGGCTGTGTAACCGGAACTGACTTGGTTTCAAACAGCTCTCCTGGCTGTACAACCGGAACCAACTGAACTATACACGGCCCCTCACACCGTGATACGGGACTGGAACTCACGGGCTGGGAACCGCGGAAATTCTGCATGGCACTCCTGGCTGTAAAACCGAAACCAACAGTTCATCATTTCGGGTGCAGACTCGGATGCGGTGACTATCTTGTGTGGCGTCTCGCGATCGGCGGCCGTCTTGTGTGAAGGCGGAGTCCGCCGTATGGCCATGCGAGAGCCAAGCCACGGGCTCGGTTTGGCGTTCCCAGCGCAGCGATTACTCATCACTTGACCGCGTGCGCGAACATCCTCCTTAACTTCTCCAACAGTAAAGCGTGAACCACAACACAACAAAACAAATTCAATAAGCTGTTCCAAAGTCCATTTAGGATCGTCATCGGGGAGACGATCGATCAAATCAGGGTCCAGACCAGTCAAAAAATAATCCTTAACGATATCCTCTTTCGCCTTTACGCGATGGCTCAGGGCAATGAAATCCTCCACATAGTCTTCCATGTGGCGTCTGTGCTGATACAACGAACTTAAACATGATAATGAGACCGGTTTGTACTCCTGCCAGCGAGGCGATGAATTGTCTTTGTACTCACGTGAATCCAAACAGCCGCTAAATCCTCTTTGACGGTTCATTCTGTCACGGGGCATACATATACATTGTATTGGTCAAAATGATGCATTTTTATGGTTTTATGACAAAATTCATTAGGAAATTAATAAAAGATCTTGCTTCATGAAGATAATTTATCATTTTCGTACAGTAAAATGAGCATTATGACTGATTTGTTTTCACAATATGTGTAACATTTTTATTCACAACCAACAAACATAAAATATTTTACTAAAATAAAACTGTTTCTTTAGAATTTTGTCACTTACATTACAATTATATTACCAACAACAAAAAAAAATCTTCAAAATGATGACTTTTTTAAGAGATATTAAAATAATGACATGTAAAGTGGATGCCTATTGTTTCCAGATTAAGAGAGATTATGGTGATCATTGTTACAATTCATCTTTATTAGAACATCTTTCGAGTTCTAATTAAGTGACTGCCTAATTGTCCTATTAATTATAAAACAATATATTTATTACTCTAATTTGGCACAAATGTTAAGGTTAAACCCTGACTATTTGTTTGTTTTGTCCTTCAGTATCTACGGAGGAGGACTCAGGTTTTGTGACAGCGGCGCTGGGAAACACATGGAGTCACAGTGTAAACACACGCCTCATCGTTCAGTACGAGGACACAGAACGGAGACAGGTAAACACTTTCTTACTCCTCTGTGTGAATCAGCAAAACTTTGTTTAAATATCCCAAAAGCAAACTTGTTGTGACTTAAACAAATGCAAAACCAATTGAAAAACACCCTAACCAGGTGATAAAAATCTTTAGTAGACATATACGCAATAAAAATATTCAGTTTTTTTTGGGAAAAGGGATCAGTGGTATTAATGACCACAAAATTTCTTGTCCAATAATATTCGCTCTAGAATGATAATTCCCCTCCCAATACCTGTAACTGACTAGCAACTTATCATCAATATATCCCACCTAAACCTCCAGTTTCCAGGAAATGCGTCAGTACAGGGAATTAAAACTGCTCACATTCAGCGATTTAATCTTTAAGACAAGCTTAAAAAGAAAGAAAACTGCTCACTCCATCAGCCCTCTTGTTGTTTAGGCCTGCCCTGCTTGTTTTCATCCTGTCAAATGATGGCATACCTCATTGCCCCTACACCCTCACAGCCCTGAGGACTTTGTTTTTCTCTTTTCCGACTGAGCTCCCACCTAAAGAAAAGCGCACTGATAGAGAGGCAGTGGTCCAAAACTGCTGGTACACAAGGAAGGCAATGGTGCCTGGCTCTTTTGTGCGCTTCAGTAGCTCTGGCAAGGCCACTTCAGTAAAAAAACCCTCAGAAACTCCCTGCTTTATCCATTAGAGGTAAAGTCATGCGACTTTGTTATGTGAAAGATGTGCATTTGGCTTAAAGTAAAGAGAACTGGGCTGCTTTGGGTGACCAGAAAGCTTTGTGTTTGTGTGCCACGGCGCATCAATAAGGAACTGCATCCATACAAAGCAAATGGCAGCAGGTTTGTAAAAACTAACTCATTCCACCACAGGTAACTGGATATCCCCGCAAATGCTGCGGTTTATTGTTATACAAATAAGCCTAGAGCGAGGTTTGCTGTCTGCGGATGGTTCGCTTGACACAAAACAACGTTTCATTAAGTCCCAAGGAATACCGCAGTCATATTAAGCAGAAGTCACAAAAGCTTCAGTTGTTTATTATGTTTGGGAGTCTGAATCATTTCCGACGTGTGTTTACGCAACAGTTAGCAGACAGTTGCGTCCTTCATCTGGCTCCTATTTCCTCTTTTGAGTTTTGATGAGTAAATTTTTTCTAAGGTGTCTCATTTTGAGCATGCCACACCCCAGTGCAGGGTTTCAATATTAGAGGCCGATGGCAAAAAATGCTTACAGTATGTTGATTCTCAAGAATCTCTAGCAAGTAGTGACGCAGGTTTCCGGCTGGCTCTACTGAGTCTGGTAACTCGATGCTGCTGCTTTCCTACAGGCTGTTTTCCAGTATCCTTTGATTGCTTGTATGCTCATTGACGTAGCAGCCTCACAAATGCCTTTATTTGTTGCCTGGGGAGAAGAGTTCAGTCATGTGAAAAAATCCAAGTATTATTATTAGGGATGTTAATTTAGTCTACTAAATAACAATGATATATATTCTATTAAATTATAAATATTCTATTCTAATGAAATATTATTGTATTATATGATATATTATAAAGTGGTATTCTTATTGTTATTGTCATTGTTATTTTAGATAAGTAAATAAGATAAGTTTGTGTAAATTTTGTGGTTCTTTAAAGTAGAATAAATATGATTGTTATCAAAGAAGTCATGAAACACATCTCAGTTATCTCAGTTATTTTATTTATTTAAAAAATAATTTAAAAATATATTATATTTTAAACCATTTTTTAATATCTTAATTTGGGCTCTATGTGTTTTTTACAGTTTTTTATTATTATTAATTTAATTTATAGTTATTCTGTAGGGGATGCATTAAATTGATCAGTAAAGACTTACATTTTTACCCAAAAATATTTTTAATAAACGTTGCTCTTTCGAACATTTGTTTAACAACAACAACAACAAATAGCAATATATATATATATATATATAATCAGCATATTAGAATGATTTCTGAAGGATGACTGGAGCAATGATTCAAAAATTCAGCTTTATATCACAGGAATATATTCATTTTAGAAATATATTAACATGAACAGTTTAAACTGTAGTAATTTTTTTCACAGTATTACTATATTTTCTGTATGTTTGATAGCATAAATGCATCCTGGTGAGAGACTTCTTCTTACGCAAAATGTTGCTTTGTCATCACAAAAATAAATAACATTTTAAAATACCTTAAAATATTATTAAATATTTTTATGTATTTAAATATTATAATATATATATATATATATATAAATATAATGTATATTATTATATATTTTTTTAATTAGAATAATATTTCCCAGTATTTACTAGATGCAGTATAAATATTCCTAAAAAATATTAATAAATTATAATGCTGTGTCTATTGTGCGTCTTAATTTTTAGTTATTAAACTTATGTCGATATCGTGGCCTTGAAGTGACGCTGAGTCCTTCCTTTAATCATTCTGAATCTCTTCTTGTTTCTTGTTTTAGATTGTCATAGCCAAATCACCCGTGGCCCCTTTTGCCGTGCTGAGCTACACCGTTCAGAAGGAGGGCATCCGTCTTGAGGGTGAGTGTGCTAGACACAAAACTAAAACTCATTCCCATGTAATCTCCTGAAATAATCACAGTATGTGATGCTAAAACATGACATTGATGTAAGGCAGGTAAGGACAGGTCTAAGTACCAGAGGAAATAAAAATGATTCTTAGGAAGCAATCATGATATCACACAGAAACTGTACAGACGACATTAATTCTGCATATTAAAAAGGGTTTTTTTAAGGTTTAGTTTTAGTCATGCAGGATTTCAGTTGTTGCAGGCTAATCTACATTTTAGTAACTGAAAGTCACAACTCAACTCAAATATAAAGTCACAAATTTGATTTATTTTTTTACAGAGTGTTAGTAATCTGAATCATAAAAAATACCACGGTTGGTTTGAAAAACGCTAATAAGACAAATACTCTCAGTTGTGTGTGTGGTTTGTGTTGTTAAACCTTCTGGGCCAGAATTTCTGCCCACTTCATTTTAATGTCCAGGACCTCTGACTGTCCTGTCAGGACCGTTTGAATTCATCCGTGGGCTTCACAGCTTACCTCGCGGCGGTTTGTGTGGATTCCCAACACCACAAAACTTTAATGGGAAACAGGATATCAGAGGAAAAACACAGTGGGAATGTTTTGGCTCTTCGGCAGAGGTTTATGGTGGTGTACGTGTGGTGGATTTTTAACAGCACTTGGAAGAGGATTCAAAAGTTTTTCACCTTGATTTAGCCGAGTTCATTTTGGGGTTCAGAATTGAACTCGTTTGCTTATGCATTTTAACAGAGAGCTATGATTAATATCAGTGGCATCAGTTATCAGCATAATTTTATAACAAAGAATAGTCGAACAGCTCACACTTCCTGTTAATGTGTGTGCCACGGCTGATATGAGCTCACATTCAGGAGCTTGTTCTTGTTTTATTAGAGGAAGCAAGTGCTAAATTAGCACATTTGGTGCTTTTGTTTAGAGATGTTGTAGATTAAAAAAAATAGATATAAAAAACGTTTGCACAAAAAATATGAATAACAAGTCTAGAGCTGCAACTAACAATTCTAATTTAGTGTTTGATAAATGTATTCAATTTCTTTATATTTCCTACTTGCTGAAGGGCACGGGTAGCTAAATATGACATTTATTATAATAATTTATATTTATTTGGGATTTTTTACATTGTAAATTTGTGATTTCTTAAACTAGATGATATTTTTTAAATCACATAAATGTTAAAATTGATAGCTCTCAATTATAATGCAATGTTGAATGTCTATAGTCAGTGGGTAAATATTAGGGAATATTTTCAAAGAAGTCTCTTATGCTCACCAAGGCTGCATTTACTTGATTAAAAATACAGTAAAAACAACAATACTGTGAAATATTATGTGTGTGTGTGTGTGTATACAGTCAAAACATATCAATCAATAAGTCAATCAATCAGTATGTACCCCAGACATTTGGGGTGTTATTTTAAATAAGTAAATTAAATATTCTTAGTTATGCAATATATATATATATATATATATATATATACACAAATGTGCTTATATTAGCCAAACATCAATAATTACATATAATAAATAAACATAGTATATTATGATAAATAAATATAGTATATAATACATATAACATATAGTTTTGCAATAATTAACAAATAGTATCTAATATTTAAAATTTAAAAGTAAGAATAAGTAAAAGTGTAATTACATAGAGATATATATGATAATATTTAGAATTAGTAATATATTATTTTATTATTTTTTTCTTACATTTTTTTGTTCAAGCATGTCCTGAATTTTCCGTTTCGGCCAAGAATTTTGACTTTGATGCATTGCTACGTCTAAGCAATTCTCTATTTCTGTATTTTGCTGACAGAGCTTCTCTATGAAGTGTTTGTGTGTCAGAGAGTGAGAGAGTCTTGTGTGTATCCAGTTCAATCCAGCTATTGAATAGTTTTGCTGTGGTCTGGCTCTCTGCATCAGTTGTGTTAATCAGTCTTTCTCTCTCTCTCAACAAGTGCATCTTTGATGTGTGGCGCTCAAGGCCTGCCAGCTTCAAATAAAGCCCCTGTATGAGAAAGGCCTTTGAAACACTATTCACACACTTCTCTCTGAGCTTTTTACACAATGTCCTCAAGTCAGTCGCACACGCATACACTAATACCTCCTGCCAATATCTGATCCCAACACGTCTCTGTGCTTCACTATAATCCAGAAATAATTATGGTTGGTTACTGGTGTATGGGTGATGGCAAAAATGCTGCTATAACTGAAATAATAGAAACCACAACTTCCTGTGATATATCTGAAATAAACACCTCTTCCCCCAGATGTGACATATAAGATGTGTATACAGTAAGTCTCTTATGCTCCCAAAGATGCATCTATATGTTATTAAAAAAAATACAGTAAAAACTATGTTAAATATTTTTATTTTTATTTATTATTTTTGCTCTCAACTTTTGTTGTTGTTGTTTTTTTTTTTCAGCCTAGTCCAGTGCAGTCTTTAGTGTCACATGATCATTCACAAATAATATAATTATAATATTTTTTTTACTTGGTGCTCAAGTAACATTTTCTACTATCCCAAAAGAAAATGGTGTGGTTCATGATTTCAACCCCCCAGAATTACTTGATGAATACAGAGTTTAAAAAAACAACAACATATACTTAAAATAGAAAAATATTGTAACTATGTTAAAATCTTGTCTTGATCGGTTTAATACTGCTTGCTGAATAAAAGTATTGTTATTACTTTTTTTTTAATGATGCAAGTTTCAGTTTCAAAACAGCTGGATGGAGTGGAACAGATGTTTTATGTTATTTTTACTTTTTTCAACATGAACAGCTGCTTAAAAATACAAGATGTCTCTCATTTCAAAACGATGGAAAAACATGCACTTGGAATAAATATTTTAGGCCTTAACCTTCGAGTGTTTACTATGACATACTGTACCACACCAGTCAATGATACCTCATCGCTAAAAAATGATCTCATCACGTGTAACTCATTCTGTATTGCTGTCATCTCTCCATGTTGTATAACTTCCTTTTCCATAAGTGTCATTACATATTTTTATGTGATTTTGCAGGAAGTTGTGAGATTGTTAGGTAATCTCAGCATTTAAACCTACCAATAAGCCTAAATTTAAAGTTCTTGGCAAGAAACAAAACCATAGGCCTTCTTACGTCAGACTTTGTCAAAAAAATGTGAAGGCATACAATTTTTACCATCTGTCACATTACACATATTTTCCATAGTGTTGAAATATTTGAGTTTTTTCCAGAAATTTAATACGTGTTTCAGCATTTATTCCCACATATCATAATGATTTCTAAAGGGCACTGGAGACTGGAGTAATAATGCTAAAAATTCAGCTTAAGGCTAGATTACTTTTTAAAGTATATTAAGATCAGTTATTCTAGATTAGATTAATATTATACAATAGTACTGTCGTTACTGTGGTAATTAATTTACTGCAGTTATTATTCAAGTAAATACAGTCTTAGACTTTTTTTTTTTTTTTTGCATTAAAAGTGTTACAAATATTTCTAACCCCAAACCTATGAACGGTAGTGTAATTTTTTACTTTATTTATTCAGGTTTTACTTTTTTTTTGGGAATAATAAAAATTAAAAAAGGTTATTGCGACATTTTATCTAATCTTATCTCAATTCTGACTTTTTTAAAGTCGTTTTATAAAGTCTCAATTCTGAGAACATATCAGTCTTTTTCTCTGCTCAAAATTAGACTTTGTAACTCGCAATTGCGACTTTATATCACAATTCTGACTTTTTTAATATATTTTAATTATTTTTAATATATTTTAATTATAAAACGTAGCAATAACCTTTTTTAAAAAGAAATATTTTGTGGCGGAAATGGGCTTCCATATATAATACGTCATAAGATGTCATAAGATGTTTCTTGCATACAAATAATTATGCAATTATGTGAATTCTATTAATAAAAAACATATTAATAGTAATATTAGTATAAATAATCAATAATTGTTGTCATAATCGTGCAGTTCTAATACAAGGCAGAATAGAGAGAAGAGAAAGGAACAAAAGAGATATTACTCTAGATCTCAAATGTCTGGGATTTCACTTATGGATACAGGATTGTTTAACAGCCTGCTGAGACTCACCATGGAGCACATATGGAACATGCTGTCACTGCAGAATAGAAGAGCTGGACGGCACTGTGTGTGTTTGTGTCTGCCTGTCTATCTGTCTGTCTGTCTCCATATGGTCGGCCTTTTCATCTCACCATGAGCGAGAAGTGACTCAAACCTGCTTTCATACGTTACAGTAAACGTCGTCGCGCCAGATGACAGGAGCATGCTGACATTAATCATGAATATGTCTCTTGGTCCTCTCGGTCTTATTCAGCACATGCTGATTCATTTAACTGAGCTTAGAGCTTCATGCCTAAATAAATATCAGGAGCATTCATTTAATAACTCGGCACATAATAAGCTCTAAAGACTCTCTGTGAAGTTGTGTGCAAATGTATCACTATGAATAATGTAGGTCATTGTGCTGACAGTAATACAGTGTATAATACTGTACACATCTTCTTAAAAGAACAAAAAGTAAGAGCAAACTTGTCATATGTCTTATCAACTTATCACAAACAGGCCTTTTCATAATGGTAATAGATTAGTGGCTAATCACTTAAGATTTGCCAATTTCCACTTTGAGAACAAAACTCTTAAAAAAGCCTATCTAGACTAGGATCTACTCTTATGTCTAATGTATTTAGAAAAATTGATATACATGTATATATAGTGTATGTTTAATGTATATAGAAATAGTGTTAAATATTTTTGCTTTAAAGCTATTTTGTTTTTATTAGGAAAATAGCTTTTTTGCCGTGTTGGATCAGTTAGAGTCAAGAGTCAGATTCCTATGATCTGAGTCATTACTCAAACAAAATGAGGTGAGGTATTTTATTACCATTTCCACTGGATGAATTTCTGAATTGTTATCCAATCTGGGGGATCAGATATAAAACATATTTCTGTAATGGGACTTCTTGATTTGAATACCTTCCACTTCCTTATTTGTTACTTGCGGTTGATCATAGTTTGCTTTTTATTAATGTTTTCAGAGCAAGAACTAAGCATGCAAGAAGAATTCTACAAAGGAATCCAGTATATTTGAATCATTAGCTTCCAGCTAAGGCCCAGGGCCAAGTCATTAGAGAATGACTTGAGTATTGGTTTAATACTGTAACAGTTCTCTGGTAGAGGTGCCATTTTGAAATAAGGACATATTGTGGTGTACTACTCATGTCTTTTTGGGAAACTTGGAAAAAAAAAAACTTCCTTTTTAGTGATTTAAATATTTGAGGACAGCATTCTGTACAACATGGTAATGAATGTTGTGCAAACTTGGTGAAGTTGGTCTAGTCCAGCTTTGTCTTATTCTTATCAAAATAAAATGATTGAACTTGTAACTTTGCTGCAATTAAATTTGCTTCAACTGAATATTGAATGTCTAAAAGAGATGGTATAGGCTACAAAGGAAATTGTATGGACAAACTTTCCGTAGACTATTTGGAAGAAACTCATTTGTTGGTACAAATCTTATTGAGGCGTGCTTGGTTTTCCTGTGTGTTCATAGCCAGTGGCATAACCCGGTCAGTCCATGAGATGGATATGAATGTAGCTTTTCATTGTGGCAGCACTACTTGGTATCATGTGGCAATCCACCACCACAGAGATTGACACTGGCACCCCTTCTAAATCTATATGGATTGATTTGAATGGCGTATTATTATTGGGCAGCACCACCGGGAAATTTAGAAATGGTTTCCATGGACTATTTCATGGACCATCGACACCTTCTCTTTATTTTAAAGGCAATCATTTTCCTGTTCATTTGTAAATTAACAGCCTAGAGACATGTACTGAAATAGTCCGCTGTATCCGCTCCCTCAACCAGATGCAGGTTCCCTTAGCATTAGCTTTTCTCTACTACAATTTTAAAATTGACTAGCCCCTTTCCTGAACATGTAATTAATTCTTTTGCAAGTGTGTCCAGTCTTTCACTTGGTGAGGCACTATCCTGCAGAGTTCCACTCTGATCTCAATTAAAATCTGAATTAGATCATCAATGACTTCCTGATTACTAAGAAATTCCAAGCTGGTATGTTGGGGCAGGTTTAAGCTAAACTCTGCAGCTTGGTGAGGCACTATCCCGAGTTTCACTCAAGTCTTAATTGTATTCTGAATTAGATCATAAAGGTCATGTAGATTACTAGAAACTTCCAAGCTGGTGTATTGGGGCAGGTTGTGTGGTGTGATGTGTTAATCTCCGCAGCTAAACTCTCCAGGAGCAAGATTGGCAATACCTAGTCTACAGGAAATGCATGTCTGCTCATGTGAATACGTAATGGATAAAATGTCAAAGGTGGAGAAGAATGAAGAGTTACCCAAGAGCTCCTTAAACTGAACCAGTCACTGAAAATTACTGCAAAGTCTTCTAACTGTTGTATACTGTAGGTATACCTTGATGTTATTCTGGATAAACAAGATTAACAACATCGACCATCGATCATTGATTCCTGCCAGTAAGTCACCTCTTGTGACATTTATTGCTTTGCTCTAGCTGCTGAGAACTGTACTTGCTGATGAATCTCCTACTCCATATCGAATGCTTCAGGTGCCCTGGACAATCTTATCTTGAGGAAATGGTTATGGTGATGTAAGGCATAGGAAGCAGTGAAGTGAACCGGGGTAGGTAGTTCAAGTGTTCTTTGGTTTGTAGTGTAGCTGAGGAATCTGAATTGAAATGCATGTGACATGCCCCAAATGTGCATGCCTGTTGCTTCATTGTTTTGCTACTCTGCTCAGCTTCGTTGCATTGCCAGTGGTCTCTGGGGCTTGGGTCACCAAAAATTGCCAACTGTCACTGAAAATGAATGATGTCTGGCAATGTTCCTCCCAAGACCAGCTCATTTGAGTCTAAAACAAGAATGAGATCAGAAGAAGGATCAGTTTTGGTGCTTTTCCACTGCACGGTTTGGTACGGTTCACTTTTGGGGGGTTTTTCACTGGGAGCAGTACCTGGTACCTGATACTTTTTTTGCAGTGGAAACACAAACCAAACTGAGCCATACCTGCTGTACTGAACGTGCCGAGCCAAGTCATACCACACAGTGGAAAAGCGCCATTTGTGTCAAAACCAAGACAAGACGATTGATTATAAGTTGATTAGACTTTGTCCATGACAAGACAATCAAAAGTGATTAAGAAACCAGCGAGACCAGGAGCTCTACGTTCATCTTGCCATTCATCTTGTGTGCTCAGGAATCAAATGATGCTTTGACACATTGTGTTTTATGCTTTGCTGTGAACACTCACATTGTTGCCCTGTGTTAAGTCACGAGGCGTTAAACGTAGGCGATATTCAGTGTGAACAGGCCTTAAAGCAAGTCCTTGTGGAACAACTGATTACTGCAAGACAAATTCAATGCACACATGTGACCTGCGCATACAAAGTATGCATGGTTAAAAAATAAGTGATGTGTATATAGTACACAGTAAAAAATCAGGTGGTGCACGTACAGAACGTGTACTATTCTGGTGACGAGATTTGCTTTAAGCATGCTGTATGCCGCAGACCCTCACATATATTTTAGGCTTAACCCAAATGGGGCATCAGAGGCTGGAAGTCCTCACCTAGAGCCTCAGCAATGCTTTGCACAGGTATTAATGTGTGAAGCCTTCTTCCAAACTACCTTGATTAAAAAATAAATAAGTAAATATCTTGAGGATCATGTCCTTGAAGTTTAGTATTTGAAGTAGTACCTGAATCCTGTGCAGAAAATGAAGCTCCATACGCTTAAAGCGTGATTCAGGGTAGGTTTGCAGTCTGAGCTTGTGATAAACTGGGGTTGTCATGGGGTTTGTCACACACCTCTCTGTACCTAAGAGATGAGTGTTGGCATATATACACTTTAATGATTAACCTTTACACCAGTGTTAGTGAGGTCACAGATGGCAGCTTCTGGTGTCGGTCAGAACACAACAGCTGCTTGTAGGGATTAGCTGTCTATTTCTCCCTTTAGATCTCTCTCTCTCATTCTGTTTCTCACTATCACAACATGTGTCCTCATAATTTTGCCCAAAGATTAGTTTCAGATTGCCTAATATACAATATTGCTCAGTTAACATTTTATGTGCACCTATCAGCCCTCATTCTGAAAAAATGAATTACACCTTCTCTGTACCAGATTCACAGCCCTTTGCTCTTGGCATGATGTTGCATTTGAATATTGCACTCTAGCTGAACTCTTAGCAAATAGCTGATTTGAAACATCTAAACAGTGCTTGTCATTGTATAATTGTTTCTCTTGACCTATTGCTCAGAGCAAAGATTGTGTTTAAGCTTTGTTCAGCAGGAACTAAGTGGGTTTGTGATTTTTGATTAAGTTCACTTATTGTGTGTTCACACCAAACACGAAGCGAATATGTGCATCGCAGCATTTTTTTCATCATCTGTTAATAAAAACATTGTGCGATCAACCATGGTAGAGATAACTACGATCAATGCTTTGTACCTGTTGTGTAAGTCCGAAATATGCCAGAAAGTTCACAGTACCGTCCAGAGGTGGATGAGTATTAATCCTGCATTTATGTGTCTCTTATGTAGCTAATAAAAGAAAACTACTGCTACAACTGATTTTAATTGTTTTCTGTGCTCCAGATAACTACATCATAAATTTTGGGGTGCCTAGCTGCCTACAATAATAATAATAATAATGCTCTCTTCCATTTTCTGATACAACCAGTTGTGTCAATAAGCTCTTCGGTCATGAGAATTTTCTGCTCAAGTTGAAATTTTTAAACTTCCATGGAAGACGCAGTTGAGGTGAATATCATGCATTCGCAGGAACTGCTACTTGAGCGAATAATTAAATTATCTTTTGGTGTGAACACACCATTACAGCTCTGAATTGAATTAATTATTTAAAGTTGTAATAAAGTTTTTTTAATATTTTTAATCATTACTAATTAACTCAGTTGTGTCATAAGTATTCAGTAATATTTGCTCAGTATTTAGTAGAAGCACCCTTACAGCCATGAGTCTTTTTGGGAAAGATGCAACAAGTTTTTCACACCTGGATTTGGGGATCCTCTGCCATTCCTCCT
>JAUMHE010000075.1:4636809-4665144 GCA_032359235.1 Enteromius mattozi
ATTGGCTTTTATTTAACAAAAAAAAGTTTTTTTTAGTTTTTGTTGTCGTTTTTTATATATCTGTTTCATTTGGAGTTCTTTTTTAAAACAATTACCAAAAAGGAATAATAGATTTTTTTTCTATATTGAAGTCTCTTCACAGTCTTTTTATGCTTTTATGTTTTCCAGGGAATGAAAACCCAGAAAGTGTTTTAATCCAAGGAACAGATCCAGGGCTTCAGCCAATCAGAGTGAGGACGGGCTTCATCTACAACCTTTCCCAGTCCACACCTTCGACTTGTTAAGAACTTCCTTCGGCCACAGAACGCAGTGGCTGTTATTGCCCTATTTAAAGGCCAGTAAACAAATGTGGAGTGACTAAAGTTTTCTATGTCAGTTAAACTCTCAATGCCATCCATTATCTGAAGATAACGACGTGTGATGATGCATTTGAACATCAACCATATTTCAACGGTCATTCAATTACAGTCATGAGGTACACAGAATTTAATGTTTATCATCCACCATAGCTATTCTTAACACCACGACTGCTCTATAATTTATTTTTTTAGGTAAAAACCACGGTTAAACATCGTAGAAACATGTGTGACAGACACAAAGCAGACGGACTGGACTTCGTAGAACATTACCTCAGTTAGAAAACTGCAACATCAGTCAGCTATTGATTGACAGACGTATTTTTCCTCTCACTGGTCGTGTGATAAGACAGCAGTCTTGGACAAACGCTTCTTGACCCTGACTGGCCGTTGCCATGGCTTCTATTCCCATGACTCCTGTTCCCATGGTTCCTCTGCCTTAAAGGGAAGTTTGTCTGATTAGATGAACAATGGTGTTATTTTGAGTGGTTCCTCCTTTTTTGCCTTGTTTTGCTTTTGGTTGTATATGTGCACAGATACGCATTGACACATTCTTTGTATTTATTTTTACGACTTTGTTCTTTCCTTGCACAGCTTTTATAGAGTTCTAACATTAATAAATGCAAGCTCAAGGTCTTCCAAACTCTTAATTATTTCATTTTCATTAGCAGATTCTGCTGACAGTGCAGACGAGGGTGACATCTTTAGCTCTCGGCCAGCAGATAAAGTTAGTTGTGACAGCCAAACACGCAATGCTGAGTAGGTGTTCTTTCTGTCTATCTTTCTCTTTCATCCTCTTTCTGTATATCTCTCCTCCCTTCCCCCCATAAGCGGACTGATAGGCTGAGAGTTGACATGTTTTGACAGATCTTTTAATGGTCGACCTGTGGCGATATCGCTGCCTGTGCCTGTACCGAAGGGAGGAAAACTCTCCTTCCTTTCAAAGAAACTCTTTCCTCCCCTGCAAAACAGAAGGCTCTGGAGGAAAAAATGAAAGTTCATGTAAAAATCAGAGCAGAGAGTCATGAGATCTTGGGCGCAAAGTCCACAGCTATCTGTGCTCAACCATCACGTCAGGCTTTGTCACAATACAAACCAGCCACACAAAAAAATCATGCACATAGGGCTTGATTTGAATATCAGTAGAGTTCAAATAGCCTTGATTCTTTATTGATTTTATTTTAGCAGTGTTTGTTTTTGAATTGATAAAATTGAATGCCTGTGACCTCAAGTCAGTTCTGTTCAGAACCTTTTTGTTTTGTTCTGCTTTCTGAGGCTTATTTAGTTATTGCTCTGGCTTGAGGTTAAACCAACAACCGCACGTTCCCTAAACTTGAAACTCCCCGAAATGTCCCTTTTTAGTGCAAATCGTTTCAATCTTTTGATACTGTGAACTTGAGAGCAGAGCTCTTTTTTGTTTATTCATTGCCCTCTGAAACACTCAGAGGAACAAAAAGAGCTGATAGAGGAATTACAAAGTCTATGCAAGTATTGCTCAACTGCGACTCTGGCCTTATTCCTCATGTCTGCTCTTAAAGGCCCAGTGACCCACAGCCTTGGTGCGAATGGACACAAACTGTCAGTTACAGCACTTTTCACAAAAATGAGAAACACAAATACTGGATTGCTGTTATGCTTTGCTATGTAATGTTTTAAAGAGTTGCCTCAACTAAGAAATTATATTATGTCATTGTTAAAGTCCTCATAAAAAAAAGAGACCCAGTGACAATTCTATAAAAATTGGTACATGTATATATTTACATTCATAGGATTTTTATATATATATTTAACATATAAACATAACATTTTTCTTAAATGCATGCATGTTTGTGTATTTAAATATGCATGATAAATATACACGGTACACACAAACAAACAAACAAAAACATTTGGTGTAATTAATCGTGATTAATCATGACAGAACTAGACTAGTCTTCAGTAAGCAGAATGAACAGTAATAATGCTGAACTTTGAGGATTTTATTCTCTTTTTTTCCCTATTTTTATTTATTAATTTACATTGTTCTTACAGTAAAACCTGTATTAAAATTTAAAATACCAGTTTATTTTACAATATTTTAAAATGTCATTTATTCCTGTGATGAGAAACATGCGCAGCCTGCTCCAGTCTTCCGTGTCATGATACTTCAGAAATTATTCTAATATGCTGATTTGCTGCATTTGATGTCTTATGTTGTGTGTTAAAACTGTGATACACTTTGATGCTTGGAAATTAAAATCAACAGCATTTATTTGGGGGGAAAAATAGATAAATAAATAAATAAAAAACAAACAAACAAAACAAAATATTGTGTATATATACATATATTTATTATTTTATTTTATTTTTTGTTTTAAATAAATGCTATTGTTTTATATTATTTAAGTCTTTTCTGTTACATCCTTTTAATAGTATTCATTTCTTTTTACAAATCTTTCCTTTTAGCTCTAATGCTATATCTAATGTTTATCAACACAAGAGTAAAATTTGGTTAGTAAATGACAACAGGATTTTCCATTTTGGGTGAACTATATTTCTTTAAAGACCAAAGGCTAAAACAGTGAAACTGCTGAACTTTATACTACTCAGATGGCCATCTGGCTCCTATCTGCTATGATTGTATTCATGATCACAGCTTTCCTCAGGAATTTTCTTTGGAAGGGAAATTAAACTAAAACCAAGCAAAGAGTGACAGCGCTCACAGAGTATGGATGCTTGTGCGGTGACGTAGGGAGCAAACATGTACTGCAGACTGCCAGCCCACGGACAAGACCCGTCCTGACTGTTACTACAGTAACAAACTGTCTGTTCTCAGGGGGCTTGTGCTTTCTATCTAGTAGTCCTGTCATTGCCAGTACTTTTGAATGAGATTCAAAAAGCCATAGACATCCGTGCCAGGAAAAGACACAGTTCAGGGGCTTTTCACATCCTTTACTATTGGGCCGGGACAGAATTTTGATTTCCTGTGTTTGAGCACTTTTCCAGGAAAACAGTTTGGGCTTTTTAGATGGTTCATTAACAGCCCCCCCATCTCATAGCGTTCAGCTGTATTGGGATCAGTGTGGAATGCACGTTTGTGGAGGAATACGAATTTATCCAGGGAGAATGTCAAAATACGGCATGAAATAATAAGCACAGCTGTTTGCATTAGAGTTGAGTATCAGAGCCAGTACAAAAAAACTACTTTTTGAAACGTTTGGAGCCAAAGAATAAGAGAAAAGACAAGGTCAGTTTGCTTATAAATAGGTATTTTATTGATTTAAACTGTCGTTACAAAAGAAACATATTGATGTGAACAGCAGTAGCTGCTAACAATAGGACACATTCAATTGTAGCTCTCTCAATGTCAATCCTGTTAACCTTGAATTTCAACTAAAATCTATTTCACGACTCTGGATTACAATCCTAAAAAGGTTCAAGACTCTTGGAATGTACTGTTAGGCACTTAGCGAGTAGAAGTGGTCCAAAATCTGTAAATAAATAAGAATTTTGATTCATAACAAATCAAAACAACACATGCTTGCTATTTTCAAAATGGGCTAAATAAATACACAAATGCATATTTAACAATTCCCTTATTAATCGTCCATTTAGATCAAAAATGCTGCTGCGATCAGAAGTTCGGACCACTGCAAGGGTCATGAGATTTGTACTATAATGCATTCATTGTCTACGATTTGTTCATACCAAAAGGAGTCTTAATGAGAGGATCCCAGTCTAAACATCAGATTTCTAAAATCACAGGCACAGGACTGTTATTGTCAAGACAACTCGGTTTACATTCTAGACGGTCGGAGCCAAATAATAAAGGATTATAGAGGCATAAACATCCTGAAACTGCAGTCCAACATTAGGGAGAAAAATAATAAATAAAATGCAAAACAATCCTCTTTGCATTCTCATTTTAAATTAAGTTTCACTTTAAAAATAAATCAAAATGTAGTTACAAAATGTCATTGCAGTATAATATATTAACTGTTGAAACTTAACGAAAAAAAAAGGTCTTCACAATCTTACGATTAATACGGAAGATCATAATTTAACATAAAGGAAAATATATTCTATTGTTTCATTATCCAGATAAATACAAACAAAATAAAAAAATGCTTACAATCAGCAATAAATACATTTTGATAAGTTAAATAAGCACTGACAAGCAAAACTTTCAGTTTGAAAGTTCTCATTTCCAAACAGAAAATACCAACAATAATTGTAATGATGCAATAATAACTATATTATAACAATAATAGGGGAAATACATGTTGAATTAATGATAGAACATTTCAACGATCTGTTTGCAACGAAACAATTAGTGGCCACTGAAGTCACATCTTAGTGGTAACATGAACAGGAAGGACATCTTCTAACGTAATCCAACAACCAGAACACACTATTTTAGAGCAAGGGATCACATGTTCTAGGGATAATTACCACGGTGACAGCACATTTAGCACCACTAGATGTACAAATATCGTTCAGAATGATTCGTACAAATCTAAGATGGGTTTGATTCTTTTTCTTGAAACCTTTTCTACCCCAGATCTCCGAAAATCAATCTGAATGAGCAAGTAGAAAACAAATTGTTTGATAGGCACTTAAAAGTCCCGAGGATCTACCGACGAGGGTCTTCCGCAAGAAAAGTGGCACTTCCAGGTCTGTAAAGCACGTCGTTGCTGTAATATTCAGTAGATTCTTCGAACAAGAGGGTCCTTGAACAATTTAGTTAGAACACTATTTACTAAATATGGATTTGTTTAATATGTTCCAGTGAGGATTTCGAGACCTCAATGTTTAAGTGGGCCTTGAGGGGAACAGTTTGTTGTTTTTGCATTACGTCAGGCATGTTAAAGACGTCTAGGGAGGCTTGGGAATACACTTGAAGGTTGACGCTACAGTGTAGTACACTTTTGACTCAGTGGCTACGAGAACACTGTACTTTAGTCCACTTCTCTGCTGTAAACAAAGCAAGGACAGGAAGGGGATTGCTAGGAGGAAAATTACTCTCTTTCTCGCCAGCTCTCTCTGTGCTTTCTCTCTCACGCCTGAAACCCCTAAGGGCAGTTTTTAGTCGTCAGAGATGGAGAGTCTGCTGAAGATGGGGAGGCGACGGGTTGCGTCCAGCACAGGTGACTCTGAGCCGCTCTGGCTGCCCAGGCTGCTCTGGTAACCCTCCTGGTCAGAGAGGGAATCCGGAGGGCTTGGGGGCGACTCGGACATTGGCCTGAAGAAGGAGGGTGTGGTGGGAGAATGAGGGCCGGGCAGATCAGGAACAGGGGTGCCACCTAAACTGGGCGCAAACAAGTTGGCAAGCTCTTGACTGGAGTAAGTAAAGGGGTTGCTGGGCCACTCGTTGATGTCTTCAGTGGAAAATATGGGCGGAGGTGTGACAGAGGTCGGACTGTCCTGGGAGCCACCTGAGCTTGGGAAACCGGCAAAGCTGCAGCTGTGATGAAGGCGGGGACGCTCCATCTTGTTGAAGGCGGAGAGAGGAGGGGGTCCGCGGCGCTCCTCTGCATTGTGGATGAAGTGGCAGCGCGGCCCATACGGGCAGTAACCAATGCTGTGGAAGGTGCGACAGAGCTCGGTCTTGTACTTGGGGTGGCGGTTTAGACTACGAAGCTCGTGCATCCCATGAGCAAACTGGCACTTGTCACCGTATTTACAAATGCCGTTCTCCTCGAAGGGTCTGCAGAGTTCGGTCTTGTAGCGGCTTGAGTTGACCTGGCTGTTTCCGTTGGCACTAATGCAGGTGATGTTGCTCGGCCTTAGACGCTCCCCGTTCTCAGAGTAGGACCGGTCGCGGAAGCGGTTCTCCTTGTTGTTGCTGCTCCCGTTCATGGAAGCCGAGTCGTCCATCTTGAGGCTGTTGATGAATTGGTTCTGCATTGATTTGGAACTGGTAACGGACACAGAGTGGCGGCGCTGGTAGAGTCCCACTGAAGGGGTACCCACCACCTTCCTGTCCAGCAGGGACCCGGTGGGGGTAAAGGGGGTATTGGCACCGGTGGTGGGGACAGACTGTAAATGGGGACTGTTGTAGCTCATCACCTTATTGTTCTGAAAGTGAAGGGGAAAAAAGAAACAATGTCTCAAAAATGTGGCATGAATATGACTCCCTTTTCTCCAGATACCACCAGTGGGAATTTATTATCTGTTGATGGTATTTTCTGTCTTCAGGTCAGGTCTATGCCATGTTTTAAGGCTTAGCTATTTTTTGAAGAGAGAACTAATGACCCTGAACTTTTAACCTACCCGGCAATCTCTTAAAAAGCGAAAGGTATATTAAGTCGTAAAAGATGAAAACGCACAAGACTCGTGAATCATCTCCAGTAACTGCACAAATTGTGCGCAGTACTATGATAATGTATTGCACAACCAATGACTACGAAAGTGTTTGCTACAGTATTAAAGTTACAAAACCCCATACGTTTTTGTGTAAATAAATATAGAGGGGATAAGAATACCATGCTTTATAATAGACAACATATGTGTCTGCTGGACAGCTCTGGCAATTGTGTTGTATTATACTTTTTTTTGTTTATCTTGTTCAATGAGTGTCAGACGGCTTGTGAAGTTTTATGCCAATAGTTCAACCAAAACTATTTATTCCAGTTCTATTTAGGTCAAATGACAGCACTTTGAGAGGAATTAAAGTCGTTATTGACTGATAATATTTACAACAGTAATGCATAGCTCTCAAAGATGATGAGCAGTTGAAATATGGAGGTACATTCTAGGGTTGATATATCACTTATGCCAAACATTATTGGTTGCCATATATCACGTGATAGCGACGCGATGTTTGAAATGAGTGACCTTTAAGAGCAACAGCAGAGGGTAAGATTGATAGCAATAATGATGACTCCAGAGTTAGCCCCTTCCTCACACAAAGACTTTAAATATTGCTCACCAGTCTTATAAACTACTTCTATGATATTTTTGAGGCTACACGTTTTAACACTACCAACCATGATCATTAAATCCAAATTGAGTTTTATTTTTGTGTTTTCTGGAAGTAAGGAACACAACACTGCAGTGGAACAGCATTGGTAAGTAAACTCTTCTTAAGTTTGGGGCAAACAATCCCTTCATCGTCGGTTTAATTCATTCCGTCCAGCTGTTTTGAATGCAAGAACGCGTCCTGCGTCATCGCCCCTTGACGCGTCCTGCTTAAAACTTCTACGTCACACGCAGGACAAGTTCTTGCATTTGAAACCGTTGCATGTTCACCCAATACAATGTTACATTGTTTATAGATACCTTTATACGCTATTTTTAAAATATGCATGTAAGTAAACTGATATGCCAAATATCACGCAAATTGCTGGTTAAATACTACCGTGGTTAAGAAAGGTTAATTATTAGAAGTTGAAGTGTAGCTCCAACATGTTGCGCGTAATGGGTAACGCGTTGTTGTAATTCAGACTTGTGGGCTTCCTCCGTGTTGTTTAATCAAATCAAGGGCAAATAATACACAACTTTACGTGACGCAGACGTTTACTGGTGACGCATAAACGCGGATGAATTAAACTATTGTAATCGATTCGCTTTCCTTATTCTTCCCTAATCGATTAGCAATCGATAACTGCATATCATGAGAAGCACACGACTAGATAAAAACGCACAAGCAAGATTCTCGCCCTACTCTTAACACGCGCACGCGCACACAAGCCAGAAAAGTTTGACATCTGTGTAGAAAACAGCATCTCAGACAATTCTACATTTTGTGCATTAAGATTATGAGATATTGCTCTGTTAGTCGCTTGTTTAAACTGTTAAACGCTTAAATCGACTTCCCAAAAATATAAATTACCTTATTCGTCACTTCGTAGTCGAAGAAGGAGGACACAACCGTCGCAGTCATTGTCGAAAATACTTGAAGGTTGACAAACAGATGGTTTGTTAAGACACGGTGGGAGTATTCCTGTGTTTGAAGGGTCTTTGAGATAGTTCTGCCCCGCAGAGAGCCCCCTCTGTCCTGGCAAAACTTGCGCGCATATCCTTTATAAAACCTCGCGCAGTCTTCCTGACAGAGTGGGCGGGGTTAACTTTCCTGGCCAAGCCCCCTCCGTAAGTCTCTAAAGTGATGTGTGGCATACTATTGGATTACGAAATTTCATTTCTCCTTATCATGAATTTAATCACGGCCCGGAGTTCTTCCTGAGCATTTCAATTAATTCAGTGCACTTCAATTCTAGTTATTACATATAAATATATATATATATATACATACATACATAATTTTTTTTTAATAACACCAATAATAAATTATAATAAATCATATGTAGTCTATTGTAAAGCACAGTGGGTCTCAGTGTAATCAAAAGAGCTGTACTGTCATAAAATTATATATATATATATATAAAAAACATTTTGTAATTAGCCATAAATGTATCTATATTTAAAGATACAAGGTCATATTTTTCTGTCTTATTTTCAAGAATCAGATGGACTGCGTTGGCTTTCTATATACTCTCATTCAGTTTTATTTTATTGTATTTATTTAAATTCACCAAACGTGAAGACATTAATAGGTAAAAATGGCGTGCAATGAGTAAAAGAGAGGGAGAATAAACTAGAAATGACTGCTCTGTATATGCTGCCAGCATATTCTCCTTCACTGTTTCCAGGGTCTTGATCCTATAAAGCCAGGCACTGGCATATTTGCTGTGCCAGTTTTTGGTTTCCTTTGTGCTGTTTTCTCCAAACATTATCCAAAAATAGTTTCTGCAGATTCAGCTGACTGTGTAAAAACCTCCTGTCCTGGACGCTTTGTCAGCTTCAGCATCCCTAGCCAAAGACCCTGACCTTCAGTTTCGTATTTTTATC
Source organism: Enteromius mattozi (assembly GCA_032359235.1). NCBI lineage: Eukaryota > Metazoa > Chordata > Actinopteri > Cypriniformes > Cyprinidae > Enteromius > Enteromius mattozi. The sequence continues at coordinate 4,645,995 of JAUMHE010000075.1, forward strand.
TAAAGTTTTAGTTGCTTTCAAAGTAATCACAGAAGTGCTTTTCAAAGTCTGTTTCAGCTTGGTTTCTGTATCACAGGCCTGCGAGAGAGAAGAGTTTCACCAATAATCAAAAATGGTCCCTAATAGTTGACATTCTTGATATCGCTCTGTTTGTTGTTTGGATGACAAAAGGTTTATAAATGCAAAGTCTGGTAAGCCTCACCAGTCGTAACGGCACTTAAGACTAATCAAGTCAAATAAGATAAACTATTACTTACTTATAGTGTTTAGTGGTGAAAGAGTGTGAGATAAGATTATAGTTAATATTTAACATGTGTTTTACATGACCAACAGTAATCCGCAAACTACTTTTTATGTCAAATTGTGCTTTTTTAAAATAAATAAATAAAACATAAATTATTTAACCCTTTGTGATAAGAAACGGTTGCTGTTTTACTTTACAAATAAGAGTAAATGTCTTTAAATAGAAAATATTAATAAAAATAGTAAATGTAATAGTTAAGTTGTTTGGATCCCAGTTTCAAAGTATATTTGTGTGTGCATGAAATTCATGCATTTTTTAAAATGAGCAAAAACATGAGCATATTTCTTTAGATTAAAGTGAATAATTCACCCCAAAATTTAAATGGTGTAGTTTTTTATCATGTATTTGTGTAATTTTTGTAATTATTTAAATAACTCTCATGATTTTAATTTAATTTGGGTAGTTAACCCAAAAGATGCAAAAGCACTATTTAAGTAGGGCTGGGTATCGTTCAAAAAATTTCGATACCGATACCTTGAGTTGGATACCGGTTCCTGAACGATCCCTTTTTCGATACCAATTTTATGAAATCAGTTTTAACAAAATGACATTATCTCAAAAAACAGCTTGTTGACATGTATACAGACTCAAAACCTCATCTCCTGAGCCACTGCATGGAAAAAAAAATATCCAACACAATGAATCAGTGCAAATTAGTTTTAATAAAGTGCAAATAGTTTTCAGTTTATGCTACCTTTACACTAGTGCATTATTATTTATTCTTACAATAGCCTTATAGTTTTTTCCCCTATGAAATTTTGCGTCTTTACATTTTTTAAGGCATAAAACATTTGTCTTTTAATCAATGAAGATTTCATTTTATTGTTCGAAAAAAAGTAGATTTTATATCACAGTTTAAAACACTGAAGAAATACTGTTTTTATCATTTTTGAGGTAGCCTATTATGTACATTCTACTGAACAATAGTAGCCTAATATATTTCGGCTGCCATGTCCAAACCCAACTTTTATTTTGACGGCTTGCCATGAACACCTTTACAGTTCTGTGTGTACGTGATATGACCATAGATTTACTCAAATGAAACGGTCAAATGCTCTTAAAGTAACTCTCGGAGCAATTCTGGAGATGTTATTCATGTAGCCTACTGTATTTATGTCCTCATTAAGTGAGATGCAAGACGTTAATATCAGCAGTATGCTAGTAAACAAAACTGCGCTGTGCACCATACATTAACACAGAGACACGCAGATTTCATCTTTTTGCGGTTTAATATTATTGAAAGTGGGACTGTGCTCACTTGTGTAACTGCGCCGTGCGCGATACAGAGAGCATTACTTAATGTTGAGACAGAAATGACGTGCAGTCCTGTAAATGATATAAATAACATGAGGCTATTTTACACACTTCTGGTCAAACACACTGGCTAATGCTGCAGTCTTAGTAGCTCACTGACTTTGATGAGATCAGGTATCGAAATTGGGTACCGAACGACGAGACATTTTTTGATACTAGGTTGTATCGAGGCAATTCAATACCCAGCCCGATATTTAAGTATCAAAAAATATGAAAAATGAAACTCTTTACTGGAGGCAAATATTTAAAACAGCAAACCGTTTATCACACTTGAAAGTTGTGTTAAAAAAATTTCATTTTTCTCTGTCCTACATCTGGGATGGCCTATCTTCAGGTATTCTCAATTCAATAGATTCAAGAGTGATGGGTTTATTTTGGACTTCTGAAAAGTTTATTCATGGAAAAAAAAAAAAATCCCTCCGCTAAAGGCCTTAAAAATCGTAATCTTTGCTCAATTGACTCCTTCAAATTACCCAATACCTCATGTGAGGTTTTTGATGCATTTTCACGTCAATAAAATTATGTGTTCTGGATGTGACTAAATTTACAGAACAAAAGGTCATTCTTGAGCAAAACTGCCAACAAACTCAGACCTGAACGGCCAAGTCAAATTAATTTTTGTTTGTCTTTTGGGTGGGTGACCGCAGGGACTAGTCCTCTTATAGCCCCGCTTGTGACCATAGGTCATGTTTTGCTTCCTATTCCATTTATGACATTAACTCCGAGATTAATTGCTGAAATTATTCAGTGAAGTCAGCGGAATGTGAGTCAGATATGATTGTTCCTGTGAGAGCAAGACTTTGCAATGGAAAATAAAAGCAAAAGCAAGGTGGTGACATTCCCTGGCTACAGGTCTGGATGTGATTAGACTGTAATGCACAACATATGGGATCAAGAAAAGAGATTGATTGATCCTTTGCACAGACGTTTTCTAATGGAAAGATGCACACGTTTCCATCTCCCCTGTCTCCTAAGTGTAAAAGGTGTCAGAGGAAATGGAAAGGAACAGAACAGAACAACAGCTAGGTTTGTGGCGCCTGAGTGTCGTTTAGAGATGTTGCGGTTTAGCTGTGTAACTCCATGATGCATTCTGACATGAAAATGCCTGTTTCAGGTTAGGGCCTTATTTCTGAGCTGTGTGCTAATGTGAAACAGCTTTTATATTCAAACTCTGTGAGAAAGGACTTTCACTTATGTTTATGCATTGATATGAAACAGGAGAACTTGTCCCAAGGCGACTGTCGCTTATAGCCTATGCTTATTATGATCTGCTGTGTCCTTATTTACCTCAGTGTGGGCATTTGGGGCCACGGCCTTGGAGACAGCCTGAAATCACACTAACATGATACCGATTCCCTGCATCCTCGGGCAGATCCCAGCAGGCCGCATGCACATGTGACTCATGCCTAAAAATGTGTAGAAGCACCTTATGCCTGCCTTTACTCATAGTGAGTCACTCAAAAACCCAGCTGATATATATATATATTTTGATCCAAAATGATCAAACCCATTTCCCTCGGCTTTTAATGAAGGCAGTCATGACGGCTCTATCCGGATGATGCACATGTTGTATTTTTGCATGTTGGTGAACTGTTATACCAGGAATTTATCCTTTCATGCTTATTCTTAACAGATTTCTCTGCTCAAATCCTGGTGCCACTGAGTTCATGTTTGCAGTGGATTTATTATTGTTAATTCTAAAAGCCTTTTGAATTAACTGCTTATTTGGTTCAGGCAGATTCATGTAATTTGCAGTTTGTCTTTGTTTTTTCCATTCCGTAGATCTAAAAGTGTTGTTGCTGTCCAAGAGTTTGCCCTCTGTGTGACGATATATGTTGTAGAGGAAGCTGATATTGAACTCTTCATGTTAGATAGACTGCTGCTGGTGATAAACATATAAAATAACTACTATATGTAACATACATTAAATTACCATGTAGCAGATCTATACAGGTGGAGGGTTTCTGAAGCAAGCTGCAAATGCTAAGTGTTTAAATGTTGAGCAGTAGCTCATTGGCTGCTGATGTGAAAAGAAACCAATCAGCTGTGCCTTTTGCATAATAATGTGATTATATCAGACTGAGTTACAACCCATGGACAGAGCTTTTTTTTTGCTAATTTATGTGGCTAATGACAAACATGACCACATTTTTAGGGGTCATTAAAAAAAAAAATAATAATAATAAAAAAAAAAAAAATATATATATATATATATAATAATAATTAATGTAATGTTGCTTTAAATTGTTTTGTTTTTCCCCCCAAAATGTAAAAGGTTTTCTGTTTAAATTAACTGCAATTTTATTTTTGTTTTTCTGAGCCAAAAATATATATCACACATTTTTCTCTGATTTACTAAATTTACCCACTAAAATGTAATTCACTGTAACAATCTTGTAAGGCATATTTACAATAAAAAATACGGAGACGTTAAAAGACAAATTACTTTCACCCCAAATACTAATTAGTTGTTTTTTACATTTAAAGTTTTGCCACTATCCTATTTGCCCATTTGTCATTAAGATTTTTTTTTTACTAATTTAAAACAGAATAAAATTTGTTTGAATTTTTACATAAAAATGTAATGATAATGTTTATTTATAATGGGTTATTTGTGCCATGATATAATGTTTGTTAATGCAAATAAATTCATAGTAATAGGAAGCCTCCTAGTTCAATGGGTTAAAATCCCCTGTAACATGGCAAAACATGCCATGACTATTGCTTTTATTAGCATGATATTTACATTAGCATTCCATATATTTTGCTGCTTTTATATTAACATGATTTGAATCAAAACATACGTTACCCTTTCATTTTGCTCACATTTTGTTACTTTGTCAATATTTAGTTATATAACTAAAATGCTGTAATTTCAGGGGGACTTTCTGCCCTTTCTACCCTGCATGAGGGCCCAGAAACCTTGGCAGGAACTGTAGTTTGCCCCAGACTGATGATGTGTTTTGTTATGTTGGTTTAATTCTCAGCAGTGATTTTTTTTTATGCCAGAATGTTGCAACATGTTGCCTCTCATTGCTGTTATGTTATTGTAGACATTCCCATGTATGATAAAGGGGGAATGAGAGAGACAGCGAAAGAGAAAAAATCAAGGGGAAAAGGGAGTGCTGTGATTTATTTTGGTTCGCACACTGTGGTATGTTATTTCACAAGAGGCCCTTGGCTAGATAAGGGCTTTGTGTTTTAAAATATGATTGATCGTGGAATTCTGCTGATTCTAATGCAGAGCTTACGACTGTTCTGCTCATATATTTTCTCTGCCTTCATTTTATGTAACACAGCAAGGAGATAAAAGACACCATTTCACAAGAAGACCTAGCTCATTGTCGTACACAACATTCTTGTGCAAATCGAGGGCCAAATCTGTTGTGTCTAGAGACCCCACAACATCTGGGAGGTTTAAGGAACTGGAACAGATACACAGACACATCTGGTGTGATTTGTGTAGGCCAGAAATGTTTGTTAAAGCTAGAAGAAATCAGGCATGTGTGATAAACAAAAAGACACTGTACGGTGCAAGGTTAGGTCAACAACAATTTTTGATCATTTTACCAAAAAAAAAAAGTCAGGGATGAAAATTCGTTGATCATTTACTCACCCTCATATATTTCCAAACCTGCATGACCTTCTTTTCTTCTATGTATCACCAAAAAAGAATATATTTTGAGAAATGTGTCCAAAACCATGTTTGACTCCATTGACTTTCATTGTATAATTATACAATAGTATTTTAGTGAAACAATACATCCAAAATGCACCGTCTCTGAGCTGAAAAAGTTGTATCTGAGCCTCTGTTTGGTCTTGGAATACAACTTAAATCTTTGTTAAACATTCCAAGATGTTTTATATCACTAAACAAGAGTCTCAGATGAACTCACTGACACCCAGCCCTAAGCCGAGGACTGTTTCACTGCAAAGCTGTTAATCTGTGTTTGATTATTCCTTTAAACAACGAAGCACAAGGGAAGAATCAGAGACAGCCCGAGATGTATCTGAAAATGGATGAGGACCTTATTCAGAGACGGAAGAGAGGAAATGGCAACGGTAGTTAATTCGTAAGCAGTGAAAGTTGGAGTGGAGTGGGAGGAGGTATTGTCACGCTGCTGGAATGTAGTGGGTGCGATCACCGGTGTGACTAAACCATTTCTCACAGATGTAATGTTAGGATTAATGTAATCTGAAGAGGCCGACTTCAGTGTTAACTTGGTGATGGAGATCAAGGATGTGGGTGTTTTGGTTTGATACTCCAGCTACGTTTTTTTTTTTTCAGATGGGACAGTAAACAAGGTAGTACTATGTGACTAAAACGTTCATGAGTGATGAAATGTGGCCTGAAATGACCCGGTCCATTCTATAGAGCTCAACACAGAGTGTTCCTGTTCTGAATCCATGAATGAATTCAAAACAAAAGTGAATATTAACATTATGTTTGAGCGTCAATAAAACACTTATGGTATATTTACTACATCCTCATGTTGTTTCTTTCATATGTGAACTGAAATCACATCAGTTCACATTAGACCTGTCTATAACAGCGGTTCTCAATCCCAGTCCTCGTGCCCCACTGCTCTGCATATTTTGTATGTCTCTCTTTGTTAGCACAACTGATTCTGATAATCAGCTCATTAGAAGAGAGCTCCGTGCATGAACTGTGTTCTGAATAACATGCTCCCTACACAGTGTTCATTGCTCTCTACTCCCTGAGCAGGGGAAATCCTTTAAAGTTTACATCACTTTGGTATATTCATTCATGTATTTACGCTGTTAATAAATGAATTGAAAGTGCGTCCGTGTAGATGAAATGTTGAAAAAAGTGGTTATTTTTATTTTCTTTGCGTATAAAAAGTCTTATCGTCACTTCATAAAATTCAAATTGAACCACTGATCGCAGATGGACTTTTCTGGACCTCGACAGTGTTCATTTATGTGGCAGTCAATGGGACAGTCACAGTGAATTGCTGAACTTTGTTTGTAATGACAGAACTTGCAATCATAGTTGGCTAATATTTCCTCTGGGAAGTGCAACCCAGATCAGTCAGATTCATAAACAAATCACTCAGACAGCTATTGTTAAGTGGATCAACTGCTTTATTGAAAAGATCTGACTCAAATGAACCATTCAGTCTTGAATTAGAGCATTGCGTCTTCTCTAGTGAACTCTCTTGCAGGTTTGGAAAGATGACTTTCATTTTTGGATGAACTAACACCATTACTGTAATCCTACTGGAAGACTGATCCAGAATCTAATGTAACATACCATGTTGTTCTGTGTGGTGAAGGGTAGTCATGTGCAAATGAAGGCCCTCTAACTCAGTCAAAAGGGGACGTGGTGTGTGTAAAGCAATCATAAAATCTTCAGACATCCAGGGCAGGCAAAACCACAAAATGTATTACATTTAAGATCTGTTCTGTTTTTGGAACCTGTTTTGCATTTAGCTATTGAGCGTTTTAGTGAGAAAATATCTCACGGGTGAACATATGCAAATTCAGTCATGACATTCTCTGACTATGTGTAATAATGCTAGTAACGCCACGTCTTGTGTCTAAACACTACAGTATGTTCTGGCTGATAAACGATGACACATAGCAGTAAGAAAGCAGTACAGTTTTTTTACCTTTAGGTCCTGACGTGATCAAAACACAGGGAGCTAAAAACATACTTTCATACTCTGAATGCTACAAATTTAAGGAAAGAATTATGCACAATAAAGGTCAAACGAACAAAACCAGTGACCACAGAATGTCCGCTGCATTTTTATATAGAGCTAACTGTATTTTGTGGCTCCATTTGAAGACTATGTGGTAAAATTGAGCATTCTGGGTTATTTTCCACCATGGATAATAACATAAAAGTTAGAGGGTTAGTTCACCCAAAAATGAAAATGGTCATCAATTATTCACTCTCATTTAGTTCCAAACCCATAAGACTTAATCTTCAATTAAAGATATTTCTGTCCCTCAATTGAAAGTCCATTCTACTAAAAGGTTGATGTTTCATAAATTACATAATGTCATTTTAAAAGTTATTCATATGAACTGAGAAATTCAATCCAAGCCTTGCTTGATTTATATGATAAACAGAATTAATTTTGTTATTATTGTTTTTATTCATACACAAACATTGATCAAGACAAATATTGTATGTGAAATATAGTAACAGAAGCCGCTTGGTTTTTGCACGTCAATCAAAAGCGCATGAGCTTTATTTGTATGGATTGCTTTACAACAACATGGCATCTTTTTTTATTTTTGTATAAAATAACCCTTTAACTGAATAAATAAATGAAACAGAGAATAAAGTCGAAATACAGCGAGATTAAAGTTGAAATATAATGAGAATAAAGTCTAAATGTTTTGACAAAAAAAGATTAAAGTTAAATATTTTGAGATATTCTAGCCTTTTGCGAATGCAATTGGCCTAGACTGGGAGCATCCGGAGATATTCCAAAGTCTCAGCTTTCAAAATCAGTTTTATAGCGTAATACAAACAATACATGTTTTATTCTTGAAACATTTCGACTTTATTCTCTAAATGTAACAGCTTTAATCTCTTAGTTTATAAAAATTATTATAAAAATTACATTGTTTGATATTACTATACTTACAGAAGCTCTGAAAATGAAAATTTTGTCATTAATCACTTACTCCCATGTCGTTCCAAACAAGTAATAGCTTCGTTCATCTTCTGAACACAATTTAAGATATTCTGGATGAAAACCAGGAGGCTTGTGACTGTGCCATTAACTGCCAAGTAACACTGAACACTGTCAAGGTATTTTTGTTTTCTTTCCACACAAAAAATATTCTTATAGCTTCGTAACATTACAGTTGAACCACTGATGGCAGGTGGACTATTTTTGACGATGTATTTTATAGTTCTCTGGACCTTGACAGTCTAATTTACTTGGCAATCAGTGGGACAGTCCCACGCCTCTCGGTTTTCATCCAAAACATCTTAAATTGTGTCCTAAAGATGAACAAAGCTATTACAGGTTTGTAACAACATGGGGTAAGTAATAAATGATACGGAGTAACCAGTAAGAAACCATACAGCTCAAGTCACCCACAGCCCCTAATAAACAAAAATAAAAAGCTACTCAAAACACCAAGAAACTTAACTTAGCAAGTAACTCTGATCAGTACAGGTTAAATGTATCTAGCACTCTGTCATCCTGATTTGCAAAGTTACATTTTGTCGTATCCTCAGGGCCTTTCCCATTGCCGTATCAGCTGACAGTACCTATGCATTTGGGTCACTGGCTCTTTCCAGGGGATGGTTTTGTGGTATTTGCATTTGTGATATAACAATCACCATTGTTTAGCTGCAGCTCCCGTCACTGTCCAGAGGGTGAAACGAGAGGTGAAATCCACACGTGAGGTGGCGGACCGTCTATGATACTCTTCTGTAGTAGGAAAAGGTGGGGATTCGCTGGGCCTCGGGCTGCAGCCGGACTCCACGATATCTAGTATTTCACCTCACATGAAAGAGAAGCCTCTCTTTGCGACTGGGATATTATCCCTATTTATTCCCATTCCTGAAATCCAACCCTTACAGGACAAGAGCAGCGAGATAAAGCTAGACAATGAATGACGCAGATTTGTCCTTTCTCTTGGTCTTGATCTGCTTGATCCGTCCGTTTAGGATGTTTAAATTAGTAGACTTGATCTGTTGTTTAACAGTGGCTTAAGGGATAACTTTTATACTTTTGTAATGTGTAAGTTTAAGCTAACCTAAAACCTAGTCAAATCCAGCTGTGTAGGTTGGATTCTTAAAAGTGACTGAACTTGAACGAACTACATAGACAATAACTGTGTAATAGTTAGTTTTAAAAATGAAATGTGATCTATGAGCTTTATGCAGTGCTTGCCATCATAAAGACTATAACTGTCTTCCTCACAGTCCTCACACACAATTCAATATGGTGTCTACCATGACTATAGGGTTTGTGTTAGCGTTTTGGTAAGATAATAGTGAGATAGACTACTTAGATAGAATATTTCTAATTTACACTATAGACAAAAAATAACATGCTATAACTTCTTCAGTTTAGTTATTCACAAACATTTGTTTGTTCATTAAAGGGTACATTTATTTCCCAACAAAAACTTCATTCTGCCATTGAAACTCAAATAATGTACTAACCCTGAAAGCATGTTTTTGTTCAGTGAAAATATTTACATCATTTACCACTGTAGCCTTGGGCAGTACATAATATTAGTTATGTCCGCTCCAAAACTAATGGCCTGGTCATGTGTCCTGCTGTATATGGGCAGCCATTCATTCACTATTAATGGATCCTAGCATGGTCAAAAAGCAATGATCTGGATGCCTGTGAGAGGCTCCCAGCAATGCACCAAGGCGTTTGCCCAATCTGGCTCCAAAGATTGAACCTAAGGTGAGTCTGAAGAAATATTCTGGGTTCGTTTAAGCTAAATCAACAGTATTTGTGGTGAAATGTTGAAAATCAAAAATAAAAAAGACTTTTTACACACAAAAAAAAGACTTACAGTAAGGCATGCATCACAGAAGTGAACAGGGAATATTATTATATTTCAGAGGATTTAAAAGCTGAAATGTAAAGTTTGGTTTATTAAAACATCAATTAACATTGATCTCCATAATACTTTATAGAAGTCAATGGCTACCAACAATCTGAGGACAGAATTTTCATATTTGGTTGATCTATTTTTTATCCCGGAATATTCCTTTAAATTCTTTCTAGGTAGGCAGCACTCTATTTTGGACAGAGCTAATGTGTGAAACAAATGAATTATCACTGATTGTTTTGACAAAGAAACCTATAGGGGATCATGAGGGAATTTCCCAGCATGCTCTGTCTTACTTTTTGGCAGCCTATGTCCCCGCTACCACACCACTCCAGAGTGAGGCGGTGAACCTTGCACAGTTGAATGGCTGCCAAATTCAACAATGTGTGGTTTTGCAACGCCTCCGTCACCTTGATAAACCACACTTCACTTAACATCTACATTTACGCCAAAAGTTATTTGTTTACTACTGTATGTTAGCTATGAAGAACCTCAGCACTGCTTAGCTAGTTATCGCTACAGTTTACTTTAACACCACTGATGCAAATAACAAAAGAAGCTGCTTATCTTTCTGGCCTGTATTCAAAAAGCCTGTGCTGGTGCAAGGTCATTGTCGTCGATGACCTAAGCTCAGTCTTCCTGCGGTTTGCACATAACCTGAGGCAAGATGATGTCATCTTGATCTATTTCTGAGGGCTGACACGAGTCAAAACCTCACAGGAAACTGGTAAAGCTATTCATGTGTTCATGCTGTAGACTTTTCTCATTCCTGTACAGTTTTTGGTTCTGTGCTTGTTGTCTGCTACTCTGTTCTTGCAGAGACACATGACACATCGCCAGACGCATTCACGAGCTGATAAGAGCTCTAAAGCAATCAAAACTTTATGGTTATAACATCTATTCAAGATAAAACACACACTGAGCTTTGAGCAAGTCAGACAGCGGCTGTGGAATTGGATCAGTCGTACACACAAAGAGCTGCACGTGGTTGCTGTGTGAAGCCGGAGGGTGTGGGTCAGTATATATTTGGGACTTTGTTGTTTTTTCGATACACAGAGCACCTGTCTTACCTGCCGAGCTGGCAGCAGTGTCAGATTCACCTGGTTTCCCGCCTGAATTTCTCAGAACTGGAGAAAACGTTCCCTCTGTGAACACATACTCACTCTATTTACCCACAAACTGTGTGTCTTCTGTGCTCCAGTACGTTTTATTTCCCACCAGTGTGCGTAGTTGAAATTGGATAACAGAATTCTCTGTATCTCAGGGTATTTTGTGATTGGGTTCTGTCATGTTTGAGATAAGAACAAACTAATCGATCTATCCAAATAGAGGAGGGGAAGCGCTGGCCAATGCGAGCCACAGGTGAGGGCAAAGACTGTCACTGCCCAGAGAGTCCACAGAGCAAACACATGTTAAGTAGACCAGGGTTCACAAGGGAAGGAGAAAAGCAGGACAAACAGCAATGTCTGCCATGCCGTTTGCCAAATCTTTTTTTTTTTTCTTTTACGTTCTTTTACGCTAAATTAGCTGTAGTTTTTTCAGTGATCTACATTTAGCTCTCTAACCTTCTACAGATGAGCATGACATTTATAACTATGTCAGATACATTCTCCATAATATGAGTATGAGTAGATGAACTTTAGCCTGGTCCATAACATAATTTAAAAATATTTTGAAGTTTTTACCATTTCATGGTTTTTATTTCTAGTGGAAGTTGATTACTTTGCTGTTTTCACATTTAACACTGCTCATACTTTACAATAAAAATGCAGTGCTAACCCCACTTCTAAATTGCAGGTGTGATATGTACCTTTACCCAAGGTTAAAAGTGAGTTTTAAAATAATGAAGTTAGGTGCAGTGTGAAAAATAAATAAAAAAAAGTCTCTGTCCCAAAACATATTGTACACAAGTACACTCTTAATAAAAATAAAGGTGCTTCACAATAGAAGAAGCTGCATGCTAATGACTGTGATAGCACATCTTGTGGCAATGCCGAAACTACAACACACACTGGTGGCAGGAAGCAATTTATATTTCATTACTTTGTCTGAAGAACCTTTCTTGTTAACAAAAGGTTCTTTGAGGTTCTACAGATTATAAAAAGGTAAGAAAGAGATGGTACTTTAAAGAAGCTTTGACTAAATGGTTCTTTTTGGAACCACAAATGGTTCTTCTATGGCATCGCTGTGAAGAACCTTTTGAAGCACCTTTATTTTTAAGAGTGTGAGTAACTGCAAACCAAGCTACCGAATCTCATTTTTATGAATTGCTGAATTTTGAAAAGTAATGAAGTATGAATTGCTTCCTGCCACCAGTGTGTGTTGTAGTTTCAGCATTGCCACAAGAGGTGCTATCACAGTCATTAGCATGAACTGTGTTGTGTGGTAAGTTATCTATATTAGGTCAACCACGGGTATAGCAGAGCAACAGACTAATTTGCAGTAAGAAGTTTGTTATTGTGGTAGCACATTCACACCAAGCTAACTGAGAATCAACACATCTGTTTCAAAGGTGACATTTAAAGGTAACTCTATCACCTCCCTTGAGTTTCTACCTCAACACAAAAACATAGTATATAGTAAATATGTACAATGTAAGAGTGCACTTGCAATGCATTGCCCAGACAATTAGGTCTGAGTGTGTGTACGTGCACAGGATGTGTTTCTGACCTTCAGTAGCTTGCCGTCTGTGAATGCTAGCCAGTGTTAATCAGTAACCCTTCTGACCTAACCTATGTACTGACCTCTCTTCAGAGTTTGACCTAGAAAAGACCTGCAAAGAATTATAGAGTGCAAACACACACCCTTAAAAGAGATTAATCATGATCCCTTTTGTTTGTATCTTGAGGCCTCATGGTCACATTACCAATAGCTAATTTAAAATCTTTTGTTACATAACGTAACTTAATACCTAATAAATCCTATGAAATTAAACTGTGCACCAAAGAAATAGCACTCCTCATGTAGGAGACTTGCTTGATTCAGTGTTAGCATGTTGCAAAGCTAATGTTGAGATAATCTATGATTGTTTTGTGGTTTTGAGTGGAATATATTGTATCAACTTGCCATTTCATAGTTTTTGCAATGCATTCGTGGATGGGATCAGAGTTTGACCCGGAACAGACATGCAAAGAAAAAAAATCCCCTTTATTTGTTTCTTTTGCTACCACTACCTTGGTAAAAATAGCTGTTATATGTGGGCTAACCCAAAGACCAGACAGAAGAATGCACGTTTACATTAAAACATTACAGTATGCATGCTATGTGTTGTTTACATCCGTACTGCTTTCTTGACACTGACGTCAAATCAGACAATAGTTCTTTTATAAATGTTTACTAGGCAAAGATGGTAAATGTCACAGTAGCCTAAAATTCCCATGTTCCTTAAACAACCATGCAGGCCTTCAGCAAAATGTTTGCATCAACAGGTTAATGGGAGGAGAAAAAAAATGCTGGAATGAGTTCAGCTGGGCATTCATAAAATGGAGCTGTCAAATATGAACTGAACTTTTATTTTTGCCCAGTAACCCTCAACACAGCAGTATTGTCACTTTGAGGGTTTGTCTTAGTAATTGATTTGCGTTTTTATCTGCCTGCTGAATTGTCAAAAACATGCACTCTCTTGTAGGTTTGATAAGACAGCATCTGCCAAAAACATCCACTTTAATGTAGACATGGGATTGGCTTCTTGGCAGTGGCAATGAGAAATGTCTTTGAAAATCAAGCTTAGTGGAGCAAGAATGCTTGCTTTGAGCATGTTACAGCATTCTGCCTGTCCACAAACCGCAGGATAAGGATTTATTGCCAAGTGCTCTCTCTGAAATTGTTGTTGAACCCACCGCATAGAATCACCCCAGAAATTATAATGAAATCACAGACATTAAGCACCGTGACGGATTTCAGACGCAGTATGACTTTGGAAGTTTCTTTATCACTTTTGGACAAGTACCAGTAGTTGAGTAGAGATCAACTAGCACTCCAGAAAACATTTGGAAATTTGTTGTTGACTTTTTTTAAGTTGGAAAATTTGAACACTGGTTACTCTCTGCCATTTCATCCACCTTGTAACAATCAACACAGGTAAACACAGTATTTAAAAAGAAATGAGATCCAGCGTGTTAGTAGGTAGTCATTTCACAGTTACAAACATTCATCAGCAGATGTCATTTCCGATAATCAAGTCTGAGTATGAATCAACCAACCGTTGACAGGGGGAAGTTTCCCGTAACCTTAAGAACACTCGAAAACCAAGGCTAGCAGACAAACATGCAATCTCCAAACGCAAATGTTCTCCCTGGCTCGACCCTACTTCACTCCAGATGCTGTATTCCCACCCCCACATAGGAGAGGGGAGTTGTGTTTTCCGATGGCTTCCACATGTTGAGAGGAGACATGGCTGAGTGATTCGCCTCCATCCAGGGACTCATCAGAGAGGAATATTATGTGCCAGGGGTGACGGTTAACAAGTGGGAATTGATCTTTGTTCTCCCAGACACTAAGCTATAGTTTTCTCTCTCACACCTCATTTCCCCTCACCAATAAGCTCTTGAATACTGTTTATCGTTTCAAGTCAATGACAAAAGATCTATGGACTTAAGGTTCTTGCATACAACCCAAACATTCTTTTCCCATATTACAACTTAGGGCGGATGATTTTAGCCTGTCATGCAAGTTCTCAACTGATTTCTTAACTTTTTTTCTGGTTGGGATAACTATGTGGAAATCGGTGATGCTGGTCAGCATACAACCTGATCATTTTAAACATGTTGAGAAATTTGGGATCCATGTTTTCAACAGGTACAAATAGCAGGCCGTTTGGTTGTATCCTATACTGCTCTACAACAGGGACTGCCAAATTGCTCCTGGAAGTCTACCATCCTGCATAGTTAAGATCCAGCGTTAATCAAAATCATCTGGACCAGCCTATCAAGGTGTTCAGGATTTCTTGAAAATAACAGGCAGATGGGTAGGACAGGAGCCTGCCAGATAGCTAGGTGTCTGGAGTATGATTGGCTACCCCTGCTCTAAGGTTATCAGATTTGTTACTTGTTCAAGGAGTTGGAAACCTCATTGTTGTAACGAACAGCTACACCCCAAAATGAACATTTTGTCATTAATCACTCACCCCATGTCGTTACAAAACTATCAGTGGTTCAATCTGTATTTTATGAAGTGACAAGAATACTTTTTGTACAAAAAGAAAATAATTACTTGTTTCAACTCTCATTGTCACTGTAGCAGCATTTTAGGGAATATCCGCTGGACGCAAACTGCGTACACACTTCTGTGTCAGCTGCGCCACAAGGATGCGCTGTTTTTCAAATCAAAGAATAAATACATGTAGAAAACTTATCCTTGTGTTGCAACTGACACAGAAGAGGGTACGCAATTTGCATCTATCAAGGGAAGAAAATATCCTTATCTTTGTGCTGCGACCATTTTCCAAATCGCTTGGACTATGTTGGGTCACAAGGATGCTGCATCTCAGGCCATAGGCAGGGAAACATTCTGGCCGATGCATTTCAAGACTAACTCACACATGCATTTGGAAAATTATCCGAAGAGTATCCGGTTTACGTATGATGCAACTAGAATTAGAATGGAACTAGAATACCCAAAGACAGACATTTTAAAAGGCACTGGCCAGAACCTCACTAAGTGTGAGACAGATATGGCTCTGCTGAAATCTCGTTTAGTGATTTTGTCACCAGGCCACTCCCCCATGCACAGCCCTGAGTAAAAATCCAAGCTAACATGGGGACTTGAACTGAAGACATGGCTGTGAATTTTGCTCTGGCGCTGCCAGTGGTTGGGTGAACAGTTATTCCTTCCTCAAATGCTCAGCATCGGTTAAGCCAATGCTGCTTTGAATAGATGTGAATAGAAAAGGGAGTTTTTAAAGGAAGTTTAAGCACAGGTTTCAGTAACCTTCAATAAGATGAGAAAAAATCCCACAATGCTCTATGTACCCTGCCCAAGGATTAAAGAACCCTGTCAAGGGTTGCATCTGCAACCTCGTTCAACATTTCTTAGTACTTACACACACACATGCACACATATCATAACAACAAATTCTTTAAGTCATCTATCTCTTGTAAACAATCATTTTTGGGCCTCAATTCAGTAACTTAAGGAAGATTTCCACAATACTCTCTGATCCCTCTCCAATCAGCTGCAAGCTTATTAAATTGTTAATAATAAATTGAACGTGCACACAAAAACGTATACACACATAGCAAAATTCTTAAAGGGAGTCATCTGTTTTAAACCATTTGTGTTTATTGACCACTAATTCCCCTTTCTTACTATCTATATTTCTCTCACACACTGTATATGATCTTCCCTAGATAAGAGTGTAGCACAGTGCTCTACTGTACTGTAATCTTGTGTTTTACAGCAGACAGGGTTTATGTAACTTATTTCATTCTCAGGGTTCAGCAGGACAAAGGATGAACAAATACATTTTCCTGGTAGAGGGTATGGCCCCACATGAAATAATTCAGTGTTTATTTGTTGGCTCCTAACAGTGACTAACAGGGTTTAATTATATATACACATTCAATTATATATTATATATTCAGTCATATATGCCCTGTTATTCATCTATCTATCTATCTATCTATCTATCTATATATCTGTCTGTCTGTCAACACACACATATATTTACACAAATGCACACACACACATACATACATATATATATATATTCAGTAAATAAATGGTCCCAGCACTACGATATGTGTACAATTGTACAATTTAGAAAATAAAATCATGATTACTTACTTGCCTTGTTTAAGAAAGGACCCTAATGATGTTACCTATTTTTTGGCCAAGACTGAAAAAATTCAACTTTAAGGTAACGGTCACGTACAATATAGAGATTTTTTAGCACAGTTAAACAGTATGTTATTAAAGTTAATATTTAAAATATTTTTATAATACCACAGTGAACTGTATATGGAGAATATAATAGTGCATATCGACTAATAATTATTTGTCAGAACTGTGATGTTGTTAATGGTTGGGTACACATTCAAGAAGAGGCCAAAAATGACTAAAATAAATGTAAAATCACCATTAATTTGATGTGTTTTTAACTACCTACTTTTCATGCTTGATTGATGTTATATTGATAGTAGTTTATATAACATATTTCAAAGTTAAACAATGAGATCTGTGTCTTTGAGAAAGTAATGGCACACCAATTTGTCCCCTATTCATGCTGCCACAATTAAACTGACGTTATCTTTTAAATGCTTATGCTGACTCATAATCAGAAGTTCTTTGATGTAACACACAACCTTAACCACAGAAGTGACCCCACCTATGTGTGTGTATAATGAGAAAGGAGGAGGGCTTTTTGTTTGTATAGAGGAGATGAACTGTGAGAGGTGTGTGCACGTGATTGTGGATGTGTGGAGACTCCTAGAGGTTAAACATTAGTCTTAAATAGGCCTCAGACAGGGCCTAGAACAATACACGCTGTTATATAACAACTTGCTTTGCACACACAGCCCCTGGTACACATCAAGATGCCATTCAATTTCCTGTCTCTATTCTTCTTTCTCTCTCTCGCACATGAATTTGATCTGAAAAAGACTAGGTATGTTGTTATTGCTTATTACTTGGTATAAAGCGTACCGTTAGGACAAAGTTGGCATGATTTTCAAAGACCTTGAGGAATTTTATTGTCTCCGCTTTGCGTCACTGAATGCTCGGCCTATACAAATGTTTTGGGATGTTTGCAATGAGTCTAGGACTTAAAATAGTACATGATAGAGGACTGTAATTGAAAAAGCAGTAGTTGAGAGGCCTAAGTAATTGGATGAAAGAAAAACAAGACTACAGCACAAAATGTTCCTTGCACGCTAACTACCTGCACAAGGCTAATTGGACTCCATAATGATGTCTATAATCATGCCTAGTTTCCAATCTTAAATCTACGTTGGCATTTTTATGCATAGTCTACTTCAGACAACATACAACCTTCATGAATCTGAATATTTTCTTATGGGGCTTTGCGTGTGAAGAGGGCTGTTTAGCATTCGCACTGCTGTTGCTCGGTATCAAATTCACTATATGTTTAACCAACAAGCATCTGGACGCTTCACCTGGCTTTGACGCCATGGAAACGTGCCTTGCAGTATATATGTGGTTTTTTGAGCGGTAAATTTTTGGTTTTATTAGCAAACTCCAAAGTTGATGTTTCCAGATCGAGTTTTAGTTTCATTTGGTTTGCAAACCTAGGAAAACAGAAAATAACAGGCGGTTGGCAGCCATTTTTGGTGGATATTTCTAATTACTTCATTCAGGCTTTCCTCTTGTAAGAAATAATAATTGAACCTCAACTTGTTTTGTGCTTATGTGTAGAAATGCAAGCATAACTGCAGGCCATCATGCAAAAAGAGTTCAATAAATAAATAAAATTTTGCAATGTTTTGTGTAATGTTTTTTTTTTTGTTTTGTTTTTTTTTTAGGTTCCAGATTTTTTTTCTTTTTAAGACAACTTATACTACAGAACATTCTGGACATTTTTGGGGAGTGTTAAAGGAACGTTCTTTAAATGTACAAGGAACAATCTGTTGACATAAAGAAAACTTTTCAGGCTAACCAACAGTGAATGATCAAAAGTCTGTTTTGGTAACATTCTGAAAACCAAAAAATGTAGCTTATAGCATTCAAAATACACAAGAAGCTAATCCCAAAAGCTAAGTGCTAATCCCATTGGCTAGTGCTTACTATTCACCATCCATGTTTGCTTTTCAGCAAATGAGCAAACACAGACACTGTTTTTAATATTCCGTAATATTCATATTGACGTGAGCAAATCTTTGATGTAAGTTAATGTAAAAATAAAAAATCTTGTGTTCTTATTCTCAGAACTGTATGGTGTAACGAAGCGGACAGACAACTGAGGTAGTGGTAAGTATTTACAGTGTTTATTCACAGGTTTTGGTACGAAGCCAG
>JAUMHE010000075.1:4665244-4696052 GCA_032359235.1 Enteromius mattozi
TGTGCTTATGTGTGGTGTGGTTGATTGCTGATGGGAGGTGAAACAGGTGCTGGTGATCAGTATTCAGGTGACTGAGAGGGTGAGGGTGGAGCCTGGCGTGGGCTCAGGTGTACCTGTAACATATGGAAGCCCGTTTCCGACACTGAATAAAAAATAAAAAAGGTTATTACGACTTTTTTTTCTCAGAATTGTATGATACAAACTTGCAATTCTGACTTTTTTTCTCACAACTGGGAGATATAAAATCAGAATAGTGAGATATAAAGTCAGAACTGCAAGATATACTGTAAAGTCGCAACTGTGAGAATGTATCAGTCTTTTTTCCACTTAAAATTGGATTTAATAACTCGCAATTGCGAGTTTACATCTCACAATTCTGTGAAAAAAGTCAAAATTGTGACTTTATATCACAACTGTGAGAGATATAAAGTCACAATTCTGACTTTTTTCTCGTAATTGAGAATTTATAACTCGCAGTTCTGACTTAATAACTCAAAATTTCTGACTTTATATGTCACAATTGCGAGAAAATAAGTAAGAATTGTGTGAATTTTGTGATAAAAAGTAGCAAAAACCTTTTTTTTAATTTTTTTATTCAATGGCAGAAATTGACTTCCATAGAACTTGTTATATTTAGTTTCCTTTGCTTTTCCTTTGTTTAAGGGATAATTCACCCAAAAATGAAAATTCTGTCTAAATTTACTCACCCTCATTGACAATAGTCAAGACAGAGCAGGTTACTTTTAGTAAGAAACAAAATCCAAATCTCAAATTTTGTCTTTTTTAAAGAAATTTAATCAATAAATACCTTTTGTGGCAAATTCCTACAGCGTCTCAGTTAAAGAGGCACAGGAACAGATCATCTTTTCATATTTGCTTCAGAAAGTATTTTATTTAAACTATGGAAAGACATCAATACACACCATTTTTCAAGTTTAAGTACACTGAAGTTAATCTACTCTCTGATTTGTTTGTTGGACAAAATGGCGAATTCAGCATTATGATTGGTCAGTTCGTCTGTCAATCAAGCTCTTTGTGAAGGGTCAACTGAGGGACAGAAGCCTCTCAGATTTGGATTTCACCAAAGTCCTGCGGGGACAGAATTGTTCATTTTGTGTCAACTGTCACTGTATTTATCAATAATGCAAGCCCCAAAAAGTTTACGTTTTATATATATATATATATATATAAAACATTTTTCATTCATACAAGATTACAACAACAAGAAGTTCTTGACTGATGTTTCTTGAACCTCTTCAAGCTGTTGTGCTTCCAAATGAAATCCTGTAATGTGCGTTGCTTAAAAGTCAGCTAGTTCCTACGGCCCTCTACAATAAACATTTAATCCAGAAGAAGTTAAGAGGATACCGTTTCGGATCAGAGAATTATGCACTAACTGCACCCAAACAGCTCCCCCGGGTACCTAATGGCTTCTATGACCAGGCCAAAGTTTGCACCCCACCTCTGGGTATATGGCTACTCTGTTAAGTAAACTTGACTGAACTCTCTGACCTGCTAGGGTCTGAGGCTGAAGGACAGAAGCCAGTGTTGGCTGCCCTCCACAGGCTGGGAGGTCTGGCCTCTGCAGCGGTGAAGTCTTGCCGTCTGTTGGCGGTTCTCGTGCCTTGTGGGTAACCCATCCTGTTTGTTTAGCAATATCAAACCGTGGGTTTACAGAAACCCCATGGCAATGCTCAAATATTATTCCACACCTTCCCGTGGACGAGAGAATCCAGTGAAGCTAGGCTCTATTCAAACCGAGTAGAACAACATTATAGGGTTGGAACCATGCGAAGACAAGGCTGAGGAGTTGTGGGAGCGATCTTGCGGAAGAGATTCTTTGGACTCTCTGCTTTTAAACCCTTGTATTTTTGGCCCTATACTGAGGGTCAGACTAAATTAACCATTATGTGTCAACATTATTTTAGACAGTGGGAATTTTCCATTGTGGTTGAGAGCCAAATTGCTCTTATCCAGTGCACTAAGACTGACAGGCATACTATAAAAGCAGTGCACTGATATAAAACAAACAGTTATGAAGATACAAATACTTATTTTGTGTGTGTGTGTGTGTGTGTGTGTGTTATATAACTTTATTCAATGCATGAAACACATTTTTAAATGGACAAATGCAGGTTATAAAGAAAAGCTAAACTCTTTATTTGGTTTGAAATTTTCATCTAAAGTGTTTCTGATTTACACACACAGTACCGTTCGCGGCGTTCACACTTTTATTAAAAAAAAAACTCCAAACGTTAGTTAGTGGCGCCACCTATTGGTACAAATACTGAACTTAATATATTTTAAGGTGTTTGGGTTGGCATTAGTGTTATTACGGTTAACTAAAACTTTTAAATATTAAATAACTATCAAAAAGTTTTTTTGTGAATTTAAATATCATATACTGTATAATTTTAGTGATACAACTTAAAATCATGGATATGGTATACATAACTAACTGGAAAGAAATAAAAACTACACCTTAAAATAAAAATAATTATATTTTTGAAAATAAATGTAAATAATATATATATATATATATATATATAATATAAAACCACAACAAGCACACTACAAAATTACAAGAAAAGTACAAAAGTAAATAAATAATACACTAAAAATGAAACCATACATATAAAAATTGTATTCAAAATAACACTAAAACTATATTTATATAAAAACTTGGTTGGATTTGATAATAAATAATTTGGTAATCTCCCTCAGGTTTGGTTTGGTTTATTTTCATTTATTTATTTATTTACTTTCTGACATTTCTTTTACAGAACCAAAAATCCATTTAGTATCCATAAGTGCAGAGTCCACAGGTCTCTATAAATAAACAGAAACAGACAAGAAAAGAAACGATTAGGAATTCTTTCCTACTTTCACAAAATTAGACAAAAATAGAAATAAAAATGCCTGCTTACCTATAGACATTGTGGTGGAATAACTATAATCCCGTATAAGTGTGACTGCTGAATAGGGAGATAAGCTGTGTTTTCTCCAGTGCTTTTATCTATCACCATTATCCCATCTCTGTAAGGACATTCCCATCATGAATATGAAAACACTGAAACCAGCCAAATTGTTTTAAGTCATCAGAGACTCACCTTTCCCAGTCGGTGTAGTAAAAGTGTCTGTCATAGATGGCCAGACTGAATGGATAATTCAGAGCGTCATGGAACACATGTCTCTCAGTCCCATCAGGAGATATGCACTGCAGTTTCTTTGTTCCTAGTGATTTAGTAGACTTTTATCTTAAATGTTTACTACATATATGACAGATGCTATATAGTATTTTGTGGAAACTCTTACCTGCATCTGCCCAGCACAGGTAATTTGTGTCAAAGTCCAATGCCAAGGCATTGGGTAACATGAGGCAGTCTTGCACCAGTATTTTCCTCTTATGTCCCTCCAGTGATGAGCTCTCTATTTTGGGAGCATCACGGTTCCAGTCGGTCCAGTATAAGGTTCTGAAGGGCACGTGCAGTAGATAAACACTTCAGAACACTTCACACAAAACAACTGCACCATATAAATGAATATACTGATGCTTATTGCAGGAATACATAATAGTTTATACGATATGATATGATAGTGCTGTCAAACAATTAATTATGATTGATCACATACAAAATAAAAGTTTTTGTTGGCATAAGTGTGTGTTCTTTTGCATATATACACACACAATATGTTTTGAAAATATTTACATGCATTTAGATGTCTATATTTATATTCATAGAATTTATAAAATAAATATATTTAATATATAAGCATAACATATTTTTCTAAAATATATACATCCATATGTGTGTATTTATATATACATAATAAATATACACAGAACACACACTTATTTTGCAAACAAAAACTTTTACTTTAGATACGATTAATTGCGATCAAGCATTTGACAGCACTATAAATCAGCATATTAAAATAACTTCTTGGGGATCATATGAAAATTCAGCTTTGCATCACAGGAATAAATTACATTTTAAAATATATAGTAATAAATTATTTATTATTATTTATAATAATAACAATATTGCTGATTTTCCTGTTTTTTTTTGTTTTTGTTTTGTTTTTTTTAAGCTTCTTTCAGACACAAAGTAGTGATTATAATATTTATTTATTTATTTATACAACAAAACATACTACATTCTGCTTCCAACCTAAATTTATTTGTTTGATGATGGCTTGAAAGAATTCTTGTATGCATAATGGTAAATATAATAATACACAGACGGCAAATTAAGGATTTTGGTGGATCTCACTGACCCACACTTAGCGTCCACCACAATGGCTCTGGGATTCACCAAATCTGAATCAATCAATACTGTTCTGTTCCTGCCATCTAGATGGGATGTCTCGATCCTGTCTTTCCCACTGTCTACCCAGAACAACTTCCTGTGCACAGTGTCTACCGCAATTCCCTCCGGCTGAGCCAAGCCTGGAATTTCACATTGCATAATTAGGGAATATGAGGAGAATATGTTGGTGCAACCATCATAATTCCCCATATTTAAAATGGCACATATGATGTATGACAGACAAGTAGATAGATAGATAGATAGATAGATACCTTGGCTGATAATAGCCTCTGGCTCAGACCCAAATTCTAAAAGTGCTCTGTTAATGGTATGTCGTCCAAAATCTGTCCAATATAGCATGTTCTCCTGACAGTCATAGGCTACTGCAATCACAATGGAGTCCTGCAATGATGATCAAGCATTATTATCTTTGCTTAATCAGACAACATGATTTGGATTCAATTGCATTCGAGTTATAAGTGTCTACCTTTAAAGCCAGTAAAACAGTAGACTTCTCTTGAACTGGGTCTGTTTCATCAAGAGGAATGACTCCAATCTGTGAGGCTTGTGTGTAAACGATAGAAGGCCCTGAAGGGGAGGAGCTTATGACTGGATACATCAGTGCATTGTGTAGTGGAGCTGGATCACCTGAGATACCTGACGAGCCAAAAGAGCAGACATCACAACATGCGTTCACAAGAGAGTGGCTTCAGTAAACAAAACTTGGTTCTTATGACACTAGCATATTATCACCGGAGCTCATGCTATGCCTCTGTCATCCACTGGAACACCACTCTTTTGTTGTATTTTGTTGACCCTGGAACAACATTTTAATGCAAAAATATAGTCTTGACCATATCTCCACACCTAAACCTACCCTTACCAATGAGTAATGCCTAGAAATCAGAGGAAATGATAGATGTCTGACACTGATGTGCAAGCACCAAACACTGATTGTAAGCCTAAACTTCACAAAAACTGTAAACTGTTTCTTCAAATCTGATTGGTTATTTACAGTGTTGTCCCAGGGTCAACAAAGATGTTGATACAGGAATATGTTGCACTTGGTAAAATTAGTTTAGCGCATAAATGTACCTTGGTGCACTTTTTAGCGAGACACGAAATACGTACCAATAAGTACATATCACTGCAGTTATTAGCTGTAATGTCATAACGACACCACTAAGTCAAA
This sequence comes from Enteromius mattozi, assembly GCA_032359235.1. Taxonomy (NCBI): domain Eukaryota; kingdom Metazoa; phylum Chordata; class Actinopteri; order Cypriniformes; family Cyprinidae; genus Enteromius; species Enteromius mattozi. Next base: position 4,670,747 of record JAUMHE010000075.1, read on the forward strand.
AAACATTTTGTATCAAGCTGAGAAACATAAACAAAAAATGCTTTGTGTACTTTAAAACCACAGCTTGGTTTAATGCTTTAACTTTATGATTCTGCAGATTATTTACTGAAATGTATCATTTCTTTTCAGACTTTCTATGTGAAATGTGCATCCAAAATAACTTTGTTACTCACAGGGGGGCTTTACATCATCGTTAGACCGTGTTCCAATGATTTCTACGCCTTGGAGGTCCACACACCAGCAGAAACTGCTGTTGCCGTAACATTGCACAGGCAGGAAATTCCCGTGAGCGTCACACAGGGGCATGTAGTCCTGAGAGGACGGCTGACCATTATAATGAGTCATGAGTGAAAGCCTCCAGCGCTCACACACAGTCTCGGCACGGGGAAGCAGGGCCGCTGAGTAAGAGACACAGCACACTGTCACTATGTTTTTTACTGGAAAACACTGACATTTTTCATGAAATTTTTCAAATCTATGACCATCGACCACATCTATATATCATGCCTCAGTGAACGACTGTGTGAGCGTTAATTACAGTTAGGCCGTCTCATGAGGGATAATTATGTCATATATAGCTGGAACTGAACAAACACTCCCACAACACACACAGAGTATAACAGCAGGAACAGGAAGTGTGTCCCTGTGTTTTAAATGCCTCACTGCGTTGCTGTTCTTTTGACTTTTGAACAACTTAAATGGTAATGGACCAATACATTTCAAGAGATTAAAACTGATAAAAACTAAAAGAATAAAACTGAAATAAAAAATTGTAGGTAGATAAATGTCCCTGATGTTCTGTTAAGAGTTGTCTGTTAAGATGTATCTTAATAATAACAATAATAATAAATGTATTAGCATCAAATAATTACACACGTACAGTGAATATAATCGAAGAATGACCTAATCAAAAGTTAGTGTTCAGACATTTTTGAGGGTCAATTTTACTAAGTGAAAACACAGCATTAATACATAATATAGGGGTAGTACATTTTGTTGCTTTTTTTTTAAAAGATATTAGTAGTTTGTTATTATATAATAAATGTTTTTGAGCATGCATTGAGCTTATTATAATGACTTATGAAGGATCATGTGTGATCATTCAACACTGAAGACAAGTGTTATTTTAGTATCATTGAGATTCTATTATAGTTTTTGTTAATATTCAGAATTATATTTTGTATATTTGTTTCAATTTTTAGCAGTTTTGTTTTGTTTTTCCTTTTATGTATTTTTGTTGTAAATTGTATGCTTTTTTCAGTTTTAGTTTATTTTATACATCAAGTTAGAGGAAAATGACCAAAAAGCTAGCTAAAAGAACATATGTTTTCTTTATTTTTTTAGTGCTGTCAAAGATTAATCATGATTAATCACATCTAAAATAAACGTTTTTTTTGTAATATGTGTGTTCTATGTTCTATATTTATTATGTATATATAAATACACACAAATACAATGAAAATATTACATGTGTATTTACATGCACATTTTTTATTTGTAAAATTTTATTTTATTTGTAAAAATATATTTAATATAGAAATATAACACTTTTCTTAAATACATATGTGTGTGTGTGTGTTTATATATCCTACATAATAAATGTACACAGTACACACATATATTACGTAAACATAAACATTTATTCTGAATGCAATTTATCACAATGAATTATTCGACAGATTTATTTATTTTTTTATGTATTATGTTAGCTTTATTAACCCTGGTAAATACTACAGGAAGCTTTGATTTAAAACAAAATGAACTGCTCCCCAAATTACCGCTTTTACTGTATTTTTGATCAAATAAATGCTTATCTTTAATAAGCATAAGAGACTCCTTACAAAAATGAAGTGTATATCTGACCAAATCAAAAGTTAATAAGCAGTTAGTGCAGAATGTGAAGCTATAAATCCATACCTGGTTGATCACAGTTGGCTTGTGCAGCGCCAGGCATTGTCCTGGTGCCCAGTCTCTCCTGCCCTCTACTGTCCACACACCAGCAGTGTCCAGTGGTTCCCAGGCACTGCAGGGGTTTGTACTGCCCTTTCTCATCACACTGAGGAATGAAGGACTCCACACTGGGGTACATCCTTAGACTCTCCTGCAGACTTTCTCTGTGCTGCTGGCACACAGTTAAGGGAGGTTTGGGCTTTTCTAGTGGAGAGAAAAGAAAAAAAAGTGAAGACTGTGAACATTACAATACATTTTCAGTATCCACTACAAGGCATGATTTGCTTAAAGGGTTAGTTCACCCCAAAATGAAAATTCTGTTAATTATTACTCATAACACCTTTGTTCATCTGCTGAACACAAATTAAGTTACTGAAATGTTCCCAGATCCAGAAACATAGTAAATACATCGGTAAAACTGGCTCAACTTCAGTTTTGTGACGCTACGAGAATATTTTTTTTGCGAAAAGAAAAGAAAAATACCATGATTTACTCAACCATTCTTTTCCCCTGAGTTAACACAACGTATACGCACAGTTTAAGATGCGTGACGTAATCAGCCTTGTTTACATTTGGTGGGAAATCGTACGCATGTTTACGCCTAGGGGAAAGTGTGCATGATACTCTCTAAAATGGTGGACGATACAACTTGGGGGAGAAGAATGATTGAGTAAATTATGTTATTTTTTGCTTTCTTTACCCCAAAAAAGTATTTTTTAGTGTCGCAAAACTACAAGTTGAGCTACTGATGTCACATCCTGTTTCCTATTTTCCTATTTAATACATTTCTGGATCTGGGAACATTTTAGTTTTGTTGCTGTCTGTGGAGGGTCAGACGGTTCTCAGATTTCATCAAAAATATCTTAATGCGTGTTCCAAAGATGAACGAAGGCCTTTAGGGGATTGGAACGACATGAGGGTGAGGAATTAATAACAGAATTTCCATTTTCATCTTGGGCTGAACTAACCCTTTAAACCAAGTCCTGGAACAAATAATGTTGTTCCGAGAACATGTTCTATTTGTTTCAAGTGCGTTATGAATGATTAAACAACTCATTTGAGTTTGAGTGATTTATGATACGCAGCTGAACATAATATTTGACTTGATTGTTGGACTTCTTCTGTGTCATAAGCAAAGAGAACAGTCTGTTACAGAGCTGTCAGGGAGAAAACGTTGTGTGTTGCTTGATAAATGTTGTGGTTTACGTGGTGGTTGGCAGAGGAAGCCGTCGCCCCTGTATTGAGACCAGCACTGGCAGTGGAAGGAGCCCTGGGTGTTGAAGCAGGAAGCAAACTGATGACAGGGCTGAAGAAAACACTCATCGATATCTGTAAAAGAAGAGAATGATGAGCCTCCTGTGAAATGCAACTCTCGAATGTGTGCCACATGTGTGGTTACATAAATTACACTCGTGATTGAAGAGCGTTAGTGGTCCTCATGCATGAAAGTGTTTAATAAATGTCTGTGTTGAATGATCATGATTCATGAACCACCATAAATTGTGCATGAAATAATTCTTACAGAAATTGTTCAAATGAACTGAATTTATGTGTGTCTTTTCACAAATGATCTACAAAGACTTTGTTAGACAAATATTTAATTGTCCATCCAGCACTTCTTTGTTAGTAACAAAGCAACAACATATAGTAAGTATATTAAAGTGGTCATATGATGTGATTTTAAATTTTCCTTTGTCTTTGGAGTGTTACAAGTGCATATATAAGATCCCTAAAGTTGCAAAGATTATAATAAACAGACGATATCGTTCGCTGGTGTGAATGCAAATATAGTTATGGTTATCTTTATAATTATCGTGCTTGGTATGAACAGGCCCTAAGAGATTCTGTGTTCCATTAACATTCATCAGCTGGAAAAAATCGTTCTGAAAATAATTTTCCAACGATATGGTTTCTCTGTCCTCTATCGTTATAGTTATATAACGTTATAACGTATATTCTTTAACATTGAGAACGAGTTATAGAACTATATCTTTATCATTATCGTTATCCTGCTTGGTGTGAGCGGGCATTTATGTAGCAGATTAATAAAAAAGATGTTAATCTTAAAAACATTTTAGAATTTTGCTAGTTACTAAATGTCTTTGAAAATAAAAGTAGTTGTAAACAAAGCTCAAAAAAATATTATAACAGCAAACTCCTGAAAACGAACTCTAAGACTGAAATAATGCCAGTTTATGCTTTGATTTCACTTGAATTATTATCAGGACCTCACAAGCACTGGTGGTTTGATTATCACGACTATGATAAACTGATAAAAAAAGGCTTCCAAGGCCTAAAAAGGTTTACTGATTTGAAAAAAGCTATTGATTTCAATCATATATTACATATTTTATATTAGGAATCATCTAGCAACAACCAAATTCTCATACATACATTACAATATACTGAACACTCACCCACACACACATGCAAATCCAGATCAAACTCATAGCCAGAGTGACAGTTGCAGTGATGGCCACCTGGCATGTTCACACACTCAGAGTGAGGACCGCAGGAACTGAGCCCCTCAGCGCACTCGTCTACATCTGGACAACAGATTCAAAACCCAAGAGAGCCATTCAGAATTTTAACTAAAGGCAGTAATTCAAGCATGAGAAGATGACACACAGTCTGTAAAGGAACTCTCGAAGGAGCAGTCGTAGCAAGCACTTGGCTTGGTGTCAAAATATGACGAACACTGAAATACTTGTACCATAGCAGTTGCGTCCATCCCCCTGGAAGCCCATGGCACACTGACAATGGTAATGAGTGTCATCTCCTGGCAAGCAGAGAGCCATGGGGTCACAGTTGTGCATCCCAGTTGTACAGGGGTTCACTTCTACAAGCCCAGGCAGCTCCCCTGATAACATGAAGAATTTCTTCAACGAGTTCCAACATTTTATGAAACAGAACTAATAATGACCCGTATCGTAGAATGTTTTGGTTATCAGTGTGTTCTTACCTCCTACAGGTCCTACTTTGTTGGTTATGGCATATCTAAGGGTGGTTCCTTCTGTGAACATGACCATCAGGTGCTCCACATTCACCTGCTGAAAGTCCGGTACGGTCCATGGACTGTGCTCACAGTTACGGAAACTCACGTTCTGCTGTAGCATGTACGAGAACGTCTCAGATCCACCATTTTCTGACACCACCATGTACTCTCGCAGTGAAGATGATGTCACAACTGAACCAGACACAAATCGCATTAGCCATGATGCCCAAAGAACACATACTAAAGAATTAACTCTGGACTCAAGTGGCTTTTGGCTTTTAAAATGTGCAATACCACTATCGATAATAGACATGAATGTTCAGTAAAGAGTTATGTTTCTTATCAAATATTATTGGAATAAACTTTTTTTTTCAAGTAATCAGAATATCTCAACTTTTTGTGTCATAGTTAAGACTGGTTATCTCATAATTTTGACTTTTCTCCAACATAATTAAAATTTAGTATTTCATAATGTTGATTTCATGTCATGACAGTGTCATAATTTCGACTATCTCAAGGGTTAGTGTCTCATAATTTCAACTTTATCTTATGACTTAGTATCTCATAATTTTGACTTTTTATCTCAATTTTGACGTTGTCATAACTTAGTATCTCATTATCTCAAGACTTAGTATCATATAATTTCAGCTTTATTTTATGACTAAGTATCTCATGATGTGACGTTTTCTAATGAGATACTTATAACTATCTGTTCGTTTCAAAATGTTACGGCATAATACAGAATTTCATCCTGTGACATACTTTCTCATAATTTTATGTTTTTTATTTATTTATTTATTTTTACCCCATTTCTCTCTGATGTCACAGTCTATACAGAATATCTGTGTTGAAGATTTCTTGAGTTTTAGTTGAACTTGCAGGTTACTTTGTTACTGTTACATTTCTTTAAGTTACTCTGTAATGAACAATGTGAAATAATGTGGAATCAATTTAAAACTAACCCTAGTCATTAGCCTCTAATCATAAGATTGTTTACAATAATTACCTGATTGGTTGTATTGATAGGTCTCTTTAAATGGCAGAATATGGACTTTAGCACCATCAGGAATGCTAGGTAAATCTCCATTGACCCTAATGTCAAAAGTCAAGTGGTTGAATGAATCCAGTCCTTGAGCCTCTTGAATAATGGTAACACGCTGACCTTGTGGGCTGAAGATCAGCTCTGCCTGATGAGAAAACTCAGCACCTGAAGAAAATATGTTTCCCTTCTTTAGATTTCTTCACGATCTGTGTGACATAAAGTAATGAAGCTTCAAATAAGGAAAAACAGGCACACCGGTTATGCTGAAGCCATTCAGATGGTTCTGGAGCTCAAGAGCCAACAGCCAGCCAAATGTGGAGACCAGCGGGCTCACAGCCATCAGAGCCCAGCTTGCCTGAGCTGGGACAGGATTGACGGAGATGTATACGCGACCTTCTCCCACCACAGCAAAGCCATGGATGTCCACATTGTTTAGCGGAACTTTGGTGTCCCCAACACAAACAAGGCCACCTAGCTTTCCACTTAAAGGCTGAGAGATGCCTGTAAAATCAGATTTATCTTTGACCTTTTTACGAGAAACTGATGTTAAAAGGATGGTTCACCAAAAAAAATCTGTCTTTAATCACTCACCCTAATGTCGTTCCAAACCCTTAAGACCTTTGTTCATCTTCGGAATGTGATTGAACACAATTGAACATGTCAGTTGCGTCGCTGACTATATATGGCCAAAAAGCCCTCGGATTTCATTAAAACTATCTTAATTTGTGATCTTAAGATGAACAGTTCTTTCAGGTTTGAAATGGCATAAATTATTAATGACAGAATTTTTATTTTTGTGTGAACTATCCCTAGTCTCATAGTCATAATAAATGAAAAAAAAACTTACCCATGGGTAAACATTGTCTGCCATTGCCATAGTAACCAGAACGGCAATGACAGCAAGGACCAGTTGGATAATCTGTGCAGTAACCATCATGAGAACAGAATTTCAGATGCAGGCCACACATTTTGGTCACATTATTTGAAGTAGCTTCTTTTAGCGGCTCTTGAACAGGTGAAGCTGGGATGTCCATTTGGGTCTTAGAAGTAGATTTATCTGCAGGCATGTTTGATTCTGCTGAAATGTAGAAATCTTCATCTGTGGTGCTTTGCAAGCTACCAAAACCCACTGAATTAGACTTGGGGATGGCATGAACTACCTTCTGGAATGGGAACCGGCTGGATCCGATGTGGAAAATCCACAGTCCATTTACTCTGGTGTTCCCTGCCCTGAGAGTTGTGCAAGTAATACAATTATGTTGTGTTGTATATATCATTATGTACAATTTTACATAAATAACTTTACATAAACAATAGATCTATAACGCTGCATTTAATATTTAATGTTAACAAACTGAAACTTATATTAACATACCGTATGATTTCAAGACATAGAAAGACGCTAGCTGGTCTCATGACATAAACGTGTCTTGGTGCACTTTTTAGTGAGACACAAAATATGTACCAAGAAGTACATATCACTGCAGTTTCCCAAAGAAATTAACACTAGAGGCAGTAAAACTTAGACACCTTTTATTCCTTTTCACACAAATTTACAGAGTTTCGATAAATAAAGCATAATTTTCGCACAATTACTTGAAGAATATCTTATTATGACTTCAAAACACTATTAATATGCTGGTATATTTGAAAACTGATACTTTCGAACGTTAGTATTACACATATCCAGCTTCATATCTATATGTTTTCATAGACGGTAGGTTTGTTCGGTAGCTCACAGAGTACAGAGATGTACTTGAGAGGCATGGAGCTCCAGTTCGAATCCTGTGTAACTACGGTTCAACAAAAAACGTGTGAAACGTGCAGTAAGGTTTTGTAGTAAAAATGGTCTTGCACAAAAAGTGCAAGGTACATATTTTTATGAGACCAGGTTGGAAAGTTAGTTGCAAAAGGATACAACAGGAATAATAATAATAATAAAAGTTTAATTCACTTACTTATAGAGCTTCTCGCTGGTCTCATTATAGCCAAAAAAACTGTAAAAGAGCTCTTCGTTGGGAGATGTATCACCTCTATTAAAACCAGCCTGAGGTTTAGCTTGTCTTTTTGACATGTCTGTATGATTGCAACTGATATTTGACATCTTCCGCTCATCCTCTGGATACAGGAACAAGGCATATGTGTCTGATTTATTGCCGGCCAGCACAACCTGGAAACTGGTTACCTACATGGTAAACACAGCAAAGCTAATTTTCATAATAACAACTTCACAAATCAAAATATTACCTTTACCGATAAAATGCAGGATGAAGGAATGAAAAAAATGTTACACAATATGTAAATGGGAGCTGGAGCCCTTCCTCTTCACAAACCACATTGTCCCATGTGGCGATGATTGTGTGGCTGGATTTAAATGTAGAACCAGTAAAACCTTGCTGCACCATTTCAGAAACTCGGATTAATACATCTGACGATTCCTCTGCACGGTAAAACACAGATCCTTTCCCTCGTCCTGAACTAATGTCTGTCAGGAAAGGTGCGATGGCAGAGAAGCTGAGAGGAAATGTGTTTCCTAAATACTGACTCTCTTCAGGTGGAGGCTGAAGGGACAAAAACCCATTTGTGGAAACCTAAGGGATTACATTTCAAGCTTCAGATGCTGCATTCAGGTTGCATTCATAATTTTATTTCATTTGTATAGGTACAGTAAGAAAATCAGGACAGAACTAAAACAAAATGCATTTTACATCGAGATTACTGCACATGATAAAACATACCAATGGTGAGTTAATGAAGAAATATTTGATATGTTCCAATTTAAATGTAACAAAACCAATGGCTTACATAAAGAATGTTGAACTGGACGTTGTAGAACTGTAATGGCTTTTTTGTCTTCAGGGCTTCAGACACTTCATCACCACCATCCTGAAGAACCGAATCTCCTTCAGATAATCCAAAAGGGAAAAATCTGTCCTTCCGAATCGCATTCATGAAACAAACATTTGTAAAAAGCAAAGCAAATACCCAGCAGCTCTTCATTTCGAGAGGGAGCAGCTTCGATCTGGAGCACTCAAATATAATTGTCCCTGTAGAAGTTCATGAGATGTGACGATGTGGTCACTTCAAATGAAAGGATGCCTTAACCACAATCCACATAGTTACCAAAACGTCTATGGGAGGGTTTTGGGAGTTGAGTGCAAAGCCTTCAAATGCACAAATGTTCACCAAATTTAAATAGAAAATCATTTGTACAAACAAACAAATGCTTCAACAAAACTGTATACTAAATATTTATTTTGGCTACACTTTATTTCCAAACTCCACTTTTGACATTTTAATAACTAGATAACTCTCTTTAGACTATTAGTAGGCTGGTTGGGGTTAGTAGAATAAGTTGACATACTTATGTACTTGCAAAGCTATATTTATAGTTGTAGGATGTCTGGTGGCAGACCATCAAAATAAAGACTAATAAAAATCTCCTATACTCTAATGACTGCTACTTGATTAATAGAATGTCTATAGCATGCAATCAAAAATATTTCCTTAAGAAAGCGTTAAGAGAGTTCTCCGAATCTCAGAAGTTCAGAATTCTCATTTTGGGGTGAACTCTTCTAAGCTCGTACAATTCAAGAAGTGTGGAACACTTCCAGGATTCTTGGAATCCTTGGAATTTCCTTTTAAATATGTAATTTAAGACATCACAGAGAAAGCCTAAATAATGAGCATAAGTATTTTGAATGTATTTTGAACTTCAAATCATCCTGCTGTGACCTACATACATTTATGGTGCTGGTAAAGGAACACTACTAAATTCAAAGCATTTTCATGAACATGAAGTTTCATCATATTTTTGGTTTTTAGATCCATTGGTGAACAAATGATGTACTAGTGCTATGTAGTGCTAATTTTCTCAAAATCTGTTCTTCTTACTATGAACTAGCTGCTTATTAACAAGCATATTACTATCATATTGACTATTTATTAGTACTTATAAAGCACATAGTAACCCCTTATTATCCCCTGCATGATCATATTTTAGAGCCCTTAATGCCTAAACTTAACAACCACCCACCCTCAAAATATTGAAAGTACATGAGAGGGACTAAACGATGACATATTATATTATTAAGAGCTTTAAAACAGTTTTAGTTTCTTTTAAGTAATAAAAATGTTATGTTATGTTTTGTGTTTTCATTTCTAGTTCATGCTTTCTGTTTGTTTATTTACCTGTCAGTTCCCTTGTGCTCCTCTTCAATGTTTAACTCATGTCTCCGCCCCGCTCGTCAGTTGCCATAGTGTTTCATTGTTTGTCTCCGCCCCTTGACCTACTTTGCTCTGTATAAATACCCGGAAGTCTCTGTATGTCGCCACGGTTCATTGTATATGTATATTCACGGTCATCCTGGTTCCTGAGTTTGGTGTTCGTTCTTGGCATTGTCTTGCCCTGGATTTTTTGTTTATCGACCTCAGCCTGTCCCCGGATCTACGTCTTCGCCTCTCCCCCACGGACTCTGCCTGCCGGTATCTGACTCTCGCCTTGTTTGTTTGATTACTCTTTTGCCTATGCCTTGATTGTTCCTGTTTGCCGGTCCCCGACCACCTCTGTATTCTCCCCGAGCTTGTCATTAAACCCTCTGCATATGAACTCGCATGCCTCGCTCCCATTTCGTGACAAAATAACTCAGAGGTTCCCTATAAATGTCCTTTATTTCTAATACATAGATGAATAATATTTGAATAATAATGATACAGTCACTGAATGACACTCAACATCTTTTCTGTAGGTGCATGTGTTACTGCTCATGAACTGTATGTATATGCAGAGTCCATCACTGGCATCAGTTTTTCTACCAATGTTCTGGTTTCTCTTCAGGAATCTGCATGTCTTGACTGTGGTATGTAAGGTGCAAACAACAGGTCGCTGTTAAGGCTCTTGGCTGTCTGGAAGAGATGGTTGAGTTTGTCTATTGAAATGACAAGGTCTTGGCAATGGGTGGTATTGGGCTAGGATGAACAGCTTCTCTGTTTTCGGTAAATTCAAATGATTCAGACAGAAATGTTTGCCAAAAATTCTTTGTCAGAGGTCAGAATTAGAGATTCAATGAAGTATCATTTGTATGAGCATGACAGAGAAAGCCATTAGATTTGTTAACTTCACTTGTGATTTGGGGTAAAGAGAAATTAAAAGTGGCCCCAATACTGATCCCTGTGGAACTCCAGGTGATGTGAAGATAAAGTGGATTATTTCCATGATGATACTGAGATTATAAATGATCACTGTCTAAATGAGCACATGGGCCAACACAAAAGAGCATGTATTTTAAAGATAATCACTTTACTTTTTATCTCTTTAAATATTATGTTTGATAACATTTTTAGCAGGTGGACCATTTCGGCTAATATTTATTTTGGTATAGAAACTGCCAAATTGTTCACTTACCCACAGGTTTTGACCTTTCAATGTTTTGTAATGCAAAATTATGCTTGGTCAAACAAATCCCAATATCAACTTCTCTTCTGTGTCTTGAATATTGTCCACAAGGAGGCGTCATGATGCTGTCCAGATGATGAACCAAGATCTAAATTAAAACAGCATGTAATTTGCTAATAAATAGCATGTAATGGCATATTATTTAAAGTAGTATTTTTAAGTATAAAAGGTTATATAGCACAATATTATTTGTCCTCAAGGGTCACTGTCCTGCAAATTTTAGCTCCAAGTTCTAATCAAATACACCTAAACCAGCTGATTAAGCTGTTTAGGATTCCAGCTAGTAAGCTACAGGCAGGTGGGTTTGCAAGGTTGGAGCATTGGAACTGTGGCCCTTCAGAACCAGGATTGAGAACCCCTTAAATAGCCTAGATATTTCGAAATATTTAACGAATACATAACTCAGAGATTTATTGTTTTATAAGTAGCCTGAAAAAGTCATAAATAAATAAATAGATCCAAATCATGTAAATAACTCGATCGCATTTAAGTCTACTTAGATGTGGTGACTCATTAGCTGTTGACATCAGAGTATGCTCTACTGAAACCCCACCTCACTTTCTGCTTACGGTGGATTGGAAGGCTGTGCGTAAAAGTTCGGCTTCACTATAAGTATGAGTCCTAATTCTTCTCTGCTATGATATATGGTTTTCTTTCAACTCAAATTCACCCCAAACGGCATAATTACTGGATAGTTTTTTATGGCGTTAAACTCAAACAACGTCAGTTGCCAGGAGCAGCCCACTGTCTCTGATGGATCTCCTACAATATCTGCGATCATGTTTTCCGCCGGCGTCCTTGGGAACGTGGTCGCCCTAATTCTCTTGGAAATACGGCGGAGGAAGCAACCCGCGTCTTTGTTCCAAGTCCTGGTCACATCTTTGGTCATCACAGATTTGCTGGGAACTTTCTCCGTCAGTCCTCTGGTTTTAACCGCGTACTTGAGGAATGAATCTTTGATTGGGATGAGTGAGAAGCGATTAGTTTGCGGACACTTTGGATACGCCATGACTTTTCTCAGTCTGGTCACTCTCGCCATTCTTCTCTCTATGGCAGTGGAGCGCTGGCTCTCCATCGGACATCCATACTGTTACGAGAAGCGCATGAGTAAACGCTGCGGGTACATCGCCATCGCGCTCATATACCTGCTGTGCGCTCTTTTCAGCGCTGCACCTTTCCTCGGTTTTGGGAAGTATATTCAGTACTGTCCCGGGACGTGGTGCTTCATTGACATGCACACGTCTGCGAGCGAGCACAAAGTGTTCAATATCGTCTACGCGTCTTGTTTGCTCGTCATGATAGTGTGTACGGTTTTGTGCAACGTGTCCGTGATCTATCACCTTTTACTCATGTACCGAAGACGCAAAGCGCACCGGGGCTCTGTCCGACGGCAGCGGGGACACAAGAGACATCGGTCCATCGCGAAAGAGGTTGAACATCTTGTGCTGCTCGGGTTCATGACAATAGCATTCGTCATCTGCTCTCTTCCTCTTGTGGTAAGGCCTGTCAAAACCCTTTCAAACTTTACATACACATGAGCTGACTAGTAGAAGTAACGTCCTGTACGTTCAAAGACTCTACAGTACAGTGTCCACATTGGTAGCGTATTTATTTCTTAACAAGTCTGTGTTTTTATTAAGTTAAGTTTATGTACATGAATGAACTTTGCTGTGAATGTGCCAGAATTGGGTTATTTTTCATCTGTAGATCAGACAAAGGGTTAGTAGACATAAGTTGTCAAGCCATCAAAATAAAGCGTAAAGCAGACATTCTACTAATACTCTAATGACTGCTAGTTGACATGTAGTTGCAAAGTTACTTACTGTTAGTTTAATGTCTAAAGTGGACTGTCGAAATAAAGTGTCAACCAATAGCAAAAGGGTTTTATGCTAATTGGACAATATTTTGTTTTATTTTTAATTAACTAGTAGGATATTGACCAACATATTATTTTCCTGGTCTTTTAGTAAGTTTATATATATATATATATATATATTATTTTTACATCTATATGTATTAGTATGTATTACCATTTTCACATACTACTTAGTAGATATGCACTTTATTAGTGTGCAGTCTAATTGTTACTTTTAACACTTCAAAACCAGTCACATCACATGTAATAAATAAAAAAAATAATAAAAAAGCCAATTCCAATGGCAAATATTCATGTTAGCATTAAAATAGCTAAGTTAATGACTAGTACAGTAGTTGAATAGATACCAGTACTAGTGAATAACTGATAACTTACAGTATTAGTCACTATTGGCACAGAAACGATAATTGAAAAAAGATATATATATATAGTTGTTACTGTTGGATTACTAGCCTACTAATTTAGAGAAATTAATATTTAAATAAGCCTTAAAGTTATTTTTTTACAATTAAAGATGTTTTAAAAGTGTCATTGCATTAGCATATTTAACCAAGTTGTTAGGTTTTTATTTTTTTATTAGAAACACTATTCAAAATGTATTTTTAGCAGCTTCACAAAATGTTCACACTGTAGCATGAACACTGTAATGGAGCAAGTTTTTATGTTTATACTTGCATAACACTTTACAATAAGGTGTCATTTGTTAACATTAGTTAATGTATTAGCTAACGTGAACAAACAATGAACAATGCATTTATTATTACACTATTTATTAGTCTTTGTTAGTGTTAATGAAAATACAGTTGTTCATTGTTTATTCATATTAGTTCACAGTGCATTAACTAATGTTAACAAACACAACTTGATTTTAATAATGCATTAGTAAATAGTGAAATTAACATTAACTAAGATTAATAAATGCTGTATAAGTGTTGTTCATTCTTAGTTCACGTTTACTAATGTTGTTAACTAATGTTAATCTTATTGTAAAGTTTTACCATTTTGATTTACTGTTTACACACAACATACAACACACAGGTCACACTGTGCTCTTGTCTCCACAGATTCAAGTGTACCGAGGTCATCACAGACATGATCGCATATCCCTTCTTTTAGTATCGGCAAACCCCATCATAGACCCCTGGGTCTTTATCATCCTCAGTCCCCCTGTACCTCGTCTGCTGTGGGAGAAGATGTGCAAGACCGCAATGTTCAAACCCACGCAGGAGAAGGCCCATAGCATCCATCCAGTCCTGTATCAGTCAAAGCCACCTGGAGATTGAGAAGGAGGCAGTGTGATGAAAGTCTACACCGGAGTTCCTGGAAATGCTGGCTCTGGATCTCTAAAACCTCCTTTTGTTTGAGGGAAAGATTGTGGAGTGATTGCTCACTCATAATGAAAATAACAGAGGCTGAAGATCCACATCACTGGATAACCAAGCAGATGGATTAAAGACCTGAGGATGAAAAAGATGGGTGGTGCTGCACCTATAATATCATGGAGAATATAAAAGAGCATGCTTAAACTTATTTATTGCCTTTATTTATGGAGAATAAAACATTTTTGTACACGGTAAGGACAAATAAGTGTTTATTTATCAGCAGGAAATCTAATGGTAAATGTAAATAAACATTTACAGGCTAAAAATGAAGAGCTGTACTTTTTTTTCAACTGTGTGGGGAGTGCAGTTGTCTTTCTTTTATGTGTGACTTCATTCTTCACCAGTCTTTTTCTACATTCCGTTGCAAATATATGCAGGACTGAATCATGTCATAGCAAGTCAGTTCATTGTGAAAGAGCCAAACAGCTTCACTAAACTGTGCAAAAGTCCCATGACTAAAGGGAAGGTGAAGGTGAAGCAGGCTAAACTGAGGAAATAAAAGTTTGTCCCTGAAGGAATTGCTTTGGATCAGTCTGTTTAAGAGTCTGATATTGCTGATAATGTGAATGAAATGAGGTTACAAGATGGTTTTAAAATTATGTGATAAAATCACCATATTTTGCTACCAGATCTCATGGCATAAACGTACCTGGGTGCACTTTTTAGCGAGATACGAAATATGTACCAACAAGTACATATCACTGCAGTTTCCAAAAGAAATGAACACTAGAGGCAGTAAAAATCTGGTGCAAATTTTACAAAAATTTACTGTTTCAATTAATTAAGTGTAATTTTCGCACATTAGTTGAAGAATATCGTGTTATGACTTCAAAACAATATTAATATGCTGGGATATTTGAAAACTGATGCTTTTGAACGTTAGGATCACACATATCTAGCTTCACATCTATGTGTTTTCATGGATGGAAAGTTTGTTCGGTAGCTGCTAATTCTGAACTGCTGAAATATGTGACGTTTTGCAAATAACAAGTTTCGGGAGGAAACGCTGGACGAATCGACCACGGCTGGCATCGCATCATCTAATCAATCCCCTCGTTACACCTGCCCAATCAAATCCTTCCTGCCTACTATAAATAACCCCGTTTCCTCCACTTCCGCATCTCGTCTTTTGTGCATCCCTCCTCCACCCCTTCTCCACCTTTCTTCCTTCCTTCGCGCCTTCCTCCGGGGGGGGGCATGCGGGGACCGAGCCGGACACCGAGCTCTTGCCCTCGCTAGGGTTCAAACCTCTAGGGTTCGGGGTCCGCCGTTTTGCTGGCTCGCCCCCCCGGACAGCACGTCAGATTTGCTTATTCTTTATTCTTACGATTATGAGGAAGCGCGAACTCGTGAAATGAATGTGTCCATGTAATAAAAATGTGCCAGGGTTCACATATTGAACCTGTTTTTTTTAGCGCCACTCAGTGGACATTTCTCTTTGAAACTGTGGTGAAACGTGCAGTATAAGGTACATAAAAAGATACATATTTTCATGAGACCAGATTGATATTTTGCATGTTACACACACAAAAAACACAGAATACTTTTTCGTTTTCTTGGTGTTGCTAGAGTTACATTTACATGTATGCATTTGGTAGATGCTTTCATTCAAAGAGCCAACAACAATTGTAATGTACAATTTATGCTTTACTTCGATGAACTTCTTTTATCAAATTATTTATTTGTATTCAGATCTATAGGCTATAAATTGCTCTTATGAAGTAAAGTTTTTAGGTAGTTAATAATAGTGTAATATCATCAGTTTGATAAAAAACTATGGAACAATTTTGAGAAATACAATATCCATATTATGACTTTGGACCTACAAAAAGGGTATTTTGTTCGAAATTGAGATTTATACATCATTTTAAAGCTGAATAAATAAACTGTTAGGATAGGACAGTATTTGGCCGAGATACAATTATTTGAAATTCTGGAATCTGTGGCTGAAAAAAAAGAAAACTGCCTTTAATGCTATCATATTACTAATCAAAAAAAGTTTAGATATATTTGTGATAGGAAATTTACAAAATATCTTCATGGAACGTGATTTTTATTTCATATCCTATTGATTTTTGGCATAAAAGAAGAATTTTGACCCATACAATGTATTTCTGGCTATTGCTGCAAATACACCCTTGCAACTTATGACTGGTTTTGTGCTCCAAATGCAAAAGCAAATCAATTGGCTCCAATGTTGTATGGCTTGCCAACGTTCTTCACATATCTTCTTTTGTGCTCTGCAGTAGAAAGACAGGTTAGAAACAAAAATGATGACAGATTTTTAAATGTACTATGCCTTTAAAAGCATTTTAGCTTTTGTTTATCTTGCACATGTTTGAACCCATAGAACTTATAGACTTATTTGGTCCCACACTCTTAAAATAAAGGTTCCAAAACAATTTTACGTTCCCCAAAGAACCTTTCAGTGAACACTCTTTAAAATAATAATTTCTTTCTTTAAAAAAATGTTTATAGACAAAATCACTGGACATGTTCATTTTGCATTTCGAGCAATACTTTACGACACTCTTTATGACCCTCTTTATGATTTTGTTTTACAGCTTCACTTGCACAACTTGATATTTAGCTTAAGAACTATGACAGATATTCTTTGGAAAGGCACTTTCTATAGTTTATGAGAATTAATTCCATTTCAGTGACAGAATCAAACTTACACATCTGACATTTTACAGCCACTGTTATGCAGTGTAAATTAAATAATGACCTGGGAAAAGCAGAGGTTGCTTAAGTGGTTGTGTTGTTTCCCACAGTACACACTAGCTTGCGTGTAAAACACATGTTTCTAGTTTCAGGTAATTTCCTGATCTGCATGCAATCTTTTCCTTTATGGTCTACATGTTTTTTGTTTCATTTTTAACTGCACAGAAAATACTCTCAGACTCATGAAAAAGTAATTGGTGTCCTGTTGTTCACCTTTACAGGCAGATACTCTGACAGGGTCCATGTGTTCATTTAATGTGTTTCTTTAGTTAGACATTTGGAGAAGGGAAGAAAGGGATCCTTATAAGGAAAGATTACAAAGAAACATTTATCTGTCAATCTGACCATCTGACCAGTTCGTTGCGTGGTCACTCTAATGTAGCCTGGCAGGCCCGAGAGATGTTATTTCTTTGATAAAGTCAAAGTATTCCAGAATTTAGTGTTTGTTTAACTTTTGCTGTAATTTGTCACAGATGGATTATGGGCACCCGATCTAAAGGGACTATCTGTTGTGTGTATTTTCTTTTGTTGAATTAGTGCTGGTAATAGCTGTATTTACCTACAGGATAAACGACCCGCTTTGAACCAGAGATCCAGCTCAGGACAGGATCTTTTTCATATGCTGGACGTGTTGATGCACTACATTCTGAGTGAAATGATTTTTTTTTTCTGTAGCCTATTGTGGGTTATTTTCTAGTGTGAGCTGTGGCACAACTGACACATGTGCCGTGAAGCTGATTTGGGAATGCTGGTTCAAAACTGGCTTGAGTCATTTCCTAGCTTTTCAAATACAAATTCTGTCTTTCCAATTAACCCACTTTGGTGAAATATTCAAATAATTAAAGGGGTCATATGATGTTGCTAAAAAGAACATTTTTGTGTATTTGGTGTAAAGCAATGTGTTTATGTGGTTTAAGTTTCAAAAAAGCATTGTTTTCCACATACTGTATTTTTTTTTCTCATCTAAACCCTGCCTTCTGAAACAGGTCGATTTGTACAAATCTGATTGTTCTTAAAAAGCAAAGTGTGCTCTGATTGGCCAGCTATCCAGTGCACTGTGATTGGCATGTCAGCATCTGTATTGATGATAAATTTATTAAAATAAATAATGTTTTTCATAATAAAACTACATTATGTGTACAAATACAACAATATTGTAAAAGTATTGTATGAATATATGCCAATTACAATAACAAAACTTAATAGTATCAAAATGTAAAATGTATATATATGGATTAATGCACATTCTTTATTCATCATTTGAGTTTGAAAATCTTGCTGAATATTTTGTAGTCACCATCTTTCTCTGACCAAATGATAATTACGACTTCCCAATTCCATAATACAAATTTACCAGGAAAAATTGTATACACCAACAAACTCAGCACCTGGTCTCATTTAGCGAGACACAAAATATGTACCAATATGTACATATCACTTCAGTTTCCAAAAGAGATTAACACTAGAGGCAGTAAAACTCCTTTTACTCCTTTTCACACAAATTTACACAGAGTTTCGATTAATAAAGCATAATTTTTACACAATTACAAGATGTAAATCATGTAATGACTTCAAAACAATATTTATATGCTGGGATATTTGAAAACTGATGGTTTTGAATATTAACATCACACATAAAAACGTTGTTAGCCAAAAAGTGCATAATATTAGGTACATATTTTTATGAGACCAGCTAGCGTACACTAGTTGTGTGTGAGTGCAGTTTTATTTTATTTATTATTATTTTTTAAACATTAATGGTATAATCAGCCCAAGTTTGTAGAGTCATGATACAAGAATTCTTAGAACATGGTGAAATAATGGTGAATATTTTTCGATTTATAGCAATAATGTTTGTATTCTTTCCTTTTTGACCTGTCTGTCTCTCAAGCTCCAAAAGCCATTAACATCCTCCAGAGCTCTGTGATCACACTGAGACAGGGCTAATGTCTGAAGAGCATGTGCAAGTGTGCGTTGACATTAGAATCATTCACATGAACTGTGCTGAGGAACTATCGCCTGGAACACTTGGACTGAAACGGAAAACTGCAAAAACAACACTGATGACAGATTGCATAACAGCAGTCATTTTAATGACTATCCTGAAATGACTCAACAACAGCAGGAATTTATTCTTGAGAAACATTACGAAGAAGTTACACGGTTTATTTACAGAGCAAACAATAAGAAACCTCATTAAAGCAGTCCTCAATATTCTGATACACATTCTCACAAGTCTTGAGAATACTATATACCAGGAGCTGTAATACCGAAAAACCTCCGAACTCAGAATCCATTTAGAATCTTATTTAGAAAACATTCAAGAAGAGATAAAGAGATAAATGGAATCTCTGCTCCCAGAATTCCAAAGAAAGCTCAGAAGATTTCCACTGAATTTAGACATGCGTCATTTAGGAATCCACCTTAGCTGGTTTACTTCCGAAATATTCTGACTTTTATTGCACTCAAGCAAACAGCAGCTTCATCAGCTATAGATGCCCTCTATAGACAGCAATACAACTGAAATGCAACACACCGGTAGAAAAGTCCATGTGACATCAGTGGATAAACTTTAGTTTTGCGACGATCGGAGAATACTTTTTTTTGCACAAAGAAAACAAAAATAACATACAGTCATTTACTCAACCATTCTTCTTATATGACTTACGTCTTCCACCGCTTTCCTCTAGGTGCAAGCAGCCGCAGATTACGCACATGCGCATGCTTTCACCCGGATGTAAACAAGGCTGATTACGTCAAATACATTAAAGCTTGCGTATACGGTGCATTGAGCAAGGCGGAAGACGTAAGTCACGGGAGAAGAGTAAAATATGTTTTTTGTTTTATTTGCACAACAAAGTATTCTCGTAGCATCACAAAAGTGAAGCTGAGTCACTGATGTCACATGGACTGTTTTACTGGTGTTTTTGCTACATTTCTGGACCTGGGAGAGTTTCAGTTATGTTGCTGTCTATGGAGGATCAGATGGCTCTCTGATATCATCAAAAATATCTTAATTTGTGTTCTGAAGATGAACGAAGGTCTTATGGGTTTGGAACAACATCAGGGTGAGTAATTAATGATAGAATTTTTATTTTTGGGTGAACTAACCCTTTAATACCAGCAATGACAACATGTTTATAAGGTAGAAATATTATAGTATTACGTCACTAAAATGCAACGTTCATGCAGATTTTAAAAGACTAGTCATATCACTGTTCTGCACCTAAAAAGGTAATTTTGCAAAATGTCCTGTTTATTATATTCTTAGGAATGTATATTAATCAAACAGTCATTATTAAGCATCCAGTCGAAAGAAAAATCTAAAATTACAGTAAATATCCGGACTAATATGAATTTAAATTCATATCTCTGTTTTCTGGGAAAATAACAGAGTTCAAAAGATTGTGAAAATGTGTATCTTGGATATAATCCTGAAATATTTTTGTTAATGTTGGAATCTCTGCTGTGAGTCCACTAAACCTCAAAATCAGGAATGATGTCCCAAAAGACCACTGGTTTATTTTGGCATCCCAGTAGTCAACAACATCCATCCATCCATCTATCCATCTTTTTATTTGTATGATTTCATGAAATGTATTGCCCACCACAGTTTTCCAATTAAATATTTTTAGTAGTTTAACTAAGGCAGTTAACACAAATTTGAATTTCTCAACTGTTTTATTTATTTATTTTTTTCATAGCAAACTCCTATATAAGACTTTATGAATATTAAATGAATACAACTTTTGAAACATCATTCTGTGCTCTTACAAGATGACTGATCCCTTTGTGGCTAGTTATTTAAACCATCACATGTCAAATTATTGTACAGTCAGTTGTAATATGTAAAATAAATAATTGCAATATAGTATGTGGTGTGCAATGATAAACATGTTCTTGCTTGTTTCTCACATCCGTCATATACAGATCATATCACAAAACCAGCCTTGCGGGTGAACTGAGCTAAAACGTGAAGTGGTGTACACACACACACACACACACACACACACACACACGCATGCACAGACACACACAGATGACAGTCAGTAAACCAGGAAACTGTACTGATTTTAAAAAACAAGCACTTGAAATTCAAAGAAACATAAAAACATGAGAACATCATTAACGTAAACTGAAGAGGTGAGGAAACCTCGAAAGGAAGCAGGAAATTTAAGAGAAAGGTTTCTTCTGATGAAATTCCAGGACTTGTCTCAACATATACTTTATGATTACAGTAGTGTTTACACCCACACTACATCACCTGCAGAAAACTACAGACAAAGCTCTTCACATCGTGTATAGTGTGTATTTATTAATGACTAATTATTAATTATTAGGAGATTGTAATACTTCCAGCTTTCATCTTACTTACTTTATTTATTTATTGTTTAAGATATTTACAATGTTATAATATAAGTAAGTAAAGGCATTCATAATTAAACAAATACAATACATAAAATTGTTATTTTAAGGTTTAATGCTTGATATTAACAAACCATTAACTATGACTTCTGCCACACAAAAAACTAATTTGCTTCTTATGAATAGTTAAGTAGTTGTTAAGTTCAGGGTTAGGTTGTTGAATATGGTCATGTAGAATATGTGATTTATAAGTGGTAATAAACAGCCAATATGTTAATAATATGCTAATAAGCAAACAGTGAATAGTAAGAATTGTTACCAATATTTCTATAAAAACAGGCCTTCTCTTTTATTAGTAATTTAAATTTATAAAAATATAATAAATACATTTTCCCTAAACTTTTGACCAGTGGTGTATGTGTAAATGGTGGAAGTCTGTGAGATTAAAAAAACAAAAAAACAATGATGCAATTCAGTCAATATGCTATCTGTTATTTCACTAGTTCCCACTTCCTCTGCGTTTGGCGGACTGTCCGGGGGACAGGCAGGGAGCCCGGTGGCCCCCGAGCCCTAGGAGGTTTACCCCTAGGAGGCTAGGGTTAACAGATGCTCGGAGCCCGGCCTGGTCCCCGCGTGCCCCCCGAAGGAAGTGGAGAACGCGGAAAGATACTAGACCCTTCCCTTACGTCAGGCCCCGGCTCAGGTGGCGGCAAGGGGGAGGCGGTGGAAGACAAAAACGCAGATACTAAGGAGAGGAAGTGAGCGGTATTTAAGGCGGGGTAATTAGTAATGAGGAGATTGGTAGCAGCTGCAATCGTTTGTGCGTGGTCCTCCTGAAATTCGATTATCCAATCGTCTTTTTATTCCAACCATTACTCATAGCTGAAAGCCTCCATTAATTTTGTTTATATGAATACTGCGTAAGATTAGAGGCCATTAACCCTTAAAATAGGCTACGCTGCATCTTACAGACAGTTACTGCAACCAGCCCCAGATGTCCCCTAAAATCAGGGAAAAATATCAATCTAGGCCTGCTAGAGTTTTACTCATTCTTACTTGTTATATCCTTCATTATGACTTGCGCTCTGAGCTACTAGAAGGCAAACTGAAATATCTTGATTCCCACAGAGAACGAGGGTTTGGCATGTGTAAGTGAAGCAGCTGTGTTTACTCTGGAACTATGCTGTCTTTAGAGCCTTTAGCATCAACAATCTCCACTGTCTCAACAGTGGCTGTCTGTCCGTGCAGAACCACATTGTGATTAGCCAATCAGATTTAAAGAAGCAGTTTATAGTTTAGACTTACAGTCAGTGTTTGGTGCTTGTACATCAGTGTCATTCATCTACCATTTGCTCTGATTTTAGGCATCACTCATGGGTAAGTTTAGGTTTAGGTGTAGAGATATGGTCAAGATTAAATTTTCGGATTCAATTGATGTTCCAGGGTCAACAATATATGTTGTATGATCTATCTGACCCTCCACAGACAGCAACACAACTGAAATGATCCAGGTCCAGAAATGTAGTAAAAACATTGGTAAAACAGGATGTGACATCAGTAGCTCAACTTTAGTTTTACGACGCTATAGAAGAATACTTTTTTTGCGCAAAGAAAACAAAAATAACATAATTTACATCTTCTGCCATTTTAGAGAGTATCACATTGCGTGTGTATGCTTCCCACTAGCCGTAAACAACGCAGATTACGTATATGCGTGTGCTTACCCCCGAACGTAAACAAGGCTGATTACATCAAATACGTTAAAACGTGTATATGTACGTGTACTTTAACTTTTGAAATACACAAAATAAATATTTTTTATTAATTCCAAGAGCTCTCTGACCCTCCCATAGACAGCATGGATCCTAACATAATCAAGGCTCAGAAATGTAGCAAGGAGATTGTTAAAATAATCCATGTGACATCAGGGGTACAATTAATTTCAACAATTACTTTATAAAATAATAATAATAATAATAATAAAACACATAACATTTTTTATGTGTCATGACAGGAGAATAATCACACATTTGGCTGGAGTTTTCTCAGAGCTCAGTGCTTTGATGTTCAAAACAACCTCAGTATTACTATATGCACATTGTGGTCATGAATTTAATTTGAAACATAACTTCTTTGTTTCTTCTTTCTTTGAAACAGATGTTGTAATTTTTTTGTGAAGGAGATAAATTTAGACAGATGATTTGACCGCTGGGAAATTTCATTCCTTTTCTTTAGCGAAAAGTGAGAAACAAATCTTAAAAACTTATTTCAGTGAGGATACAAATTATGCTTTGTGTTTGCTGGCTCACCGCTGTAAGCATGCTCCTTTACTCTGATTAATTCTAATGTAAACAGTACACAGCATCCGCACCAAATGCTTGCCAAATAACAATCCAGTCTCTTATTTCAAACAGATAAACAAAACACAAGTACGCCTGTTAGCAGTTACTCATACTTATAAGATTTGATAACCCAAATAATAAACAGAACTTTATGCATCACATGGTTCATTGTAACGGAAGTGTGTAATCTGGAATATGTCAATTGACAGTTTGTGCTCAGAATGCTGCCTGATGCACTTTCCTTTATGGCTTCATCGGCACAGCCACAAACTGTGATTAGCTCAGGCATTGCAGACTGTCAAAACAAACAGAGCCAGGCGTTCTTTGAGCCTTCCATCACTGGAGCTGCAGGGCATTATAACATAGACAACATCGTTTTATTTAAAGCACATTCGTTGTCTTATTGAGTGTGATTTGTTTGTCTGCTCCATTCTAAATAAAATATCAGCCATTTGCTGACCTTTAGGCCATCCAAGATGTAGGTGCCTTTTTTTTTTCCAGTAGAACCATAAAGATATTTAGGTGAAACCACTTTCTTTGGCAATTCATAAACTGCATGTTTGTCGGATTTTGAGCAAAAAATAAAGAAAGAAGAAGTGGCTCCTGATGATACATCGAGGTCTTTGTACTGTACATGCAGGTCACACATATACATACTAATACATATATAACACTAATCAGTTGTTCCACAAGGTGCAACAACAGCAACAAAATAGCAGACTGGAAGTTTTATGAGTTTTATTGCAACTTGTTTCTATTGTGTTGTGACTTGTTTTAATTGTGCTGTAGTTTGTTTCCATTGTGTTGCGACTTCTTGCAATTGTGTTGCGACTTGTTTCCATTGTTTTGCGACTTGTTTCAATTGTGTTGAGGTTTGTTTCAGCTGTGTTGTGACTTGTTTCCATTGTTTTGCGACTTGTTTAAATTGTGTTGTGACTTGTTTCCATTGTGCTGAGGTTTGTTTCAGTTGTGTCGCGACTTGTTTCAATTGTTTTGCGACTTGTTTCCATTGTGCTGAGGTTTGTTTCAGTTGTGTCGCGACTTGTTTCAATTGTGTTGCGACTTGTTTCCATTGTGCTGAGGTTTGTTTCAGTTGTGTCGCGACTTGTTTCAATTGTGTTGCGACTTGTTTCCATTGTGCTGAGGTTTGTTTCAGTTGTGTCGCGACTTGTTTC
>JAUMHE010000075.1:4696152-4720859 GCA_032359235.1 Enteromius mattozi
ATTGTGTTGCGACTTGTTTTAATTGCGTTGCGACTTGTTTCCATTGTGTTGCGACTTGTTTTAGTTGTGTTGTGACTTGTTTCAATTGTGTTGCGACTTGTCAATTGTTAATTATTTTGTAGAAGTAGAGTTGAAAAATTAAGTATTTTATTTTATGTTGTTGTAACTTTTTTGTAGAAAAGTTACATTGTCATCTTATTCTGACCAAATTATTTAAATGCAATTAATAATTATAACTGAGTGTAAATTCAAACTTTCCAGGAGGACTTAAGTGGACCATGAAAGTATATGAAGAACAGTAATGCTGAAGCTAGCTGAAGAACCACTGAATGCACCTTTAAGCTACTCTTTATGCTCATATTGCAAATGAAGGTTCATTAATTCATAAATAATTCATAATTCATAAATTCATAATCCTTGCCCAGAACCACTCATGTTCTTGCCTAAAAAAGGAACAACAAATCTGGTTTTGTGTGCATTTGGATGTCAAATGAAACATAAACCCTGTCATATTTTCCTAATGTGACTCCTATTAAGCCTCATAAAGAATTTTAGGAATAAATAGTTTCTTATGAAACAAAGAACAGTGCAGTCTGATGTTTAAAATAGATCATATTTATAAACATTTGAATACCTGTGACAGATATTAAAACATGGATTCCCAACACAGATTGTTTCTCACCCATTTATCGTAATTCGCCTGCGTTTCATTTTTACGTATAGGCCTACTGTGTGCGTCATACCAGCAACCTGTCATAACAAACACTGCTTTACTTTCTCAGTATGTTTTAACCCACATAGAGATTTCCGATCTGATGATGTTGTCTGGTTGAATAAAACTGAGACAACATGTGATGCTTCATTCAGCGTTCTCTGGGAAGACTTTTATCTATAAGAAGGCCAGATGTCTTGTCTCTTTGTCAGTTGTATAATGTTCCCATGCTCCGCTGCATGCAGCAAGACAATTAATGAGAGCAAGGTCATACATCTCTTAGCTTTTAGCCCTTATAAACTCACTAAATCCACTAGGAAGTGTAGTTTATGTTCACATACGCGTACTTACACACTGCTTACATATGGACAGTTCAGAGGAAGTGGAACTGGGTTAGGATTGGCAGCATTGACAATTTGTGGTGAACTGAATTCAACTGTCTCCCACTGACTTTATTTCCTGAATTTGACAAAGAAAAAAAAATGCTGATCTAAATAAAATTACACAGTAAGTCAAGCTGCTGAGAGAGCAGAGATGGAGATTTACTGATATTGTCTGTTCAAACAGACCGAGGATTAAACGATAGATCGCAAGTCTCCCTCTTGGCAGTGGTCTAATTCTTGTAGATAAAATAATGCCTGTTTAATTGCATTTTTCATTTATGTCAGCACACTGAATTTACACTAAATCCATCGTTTACCGCAGAATGTGCTTTTAAAGCTCTCTGAAATCAGAGAGCTTTATTCAGACAGAATCACAGATGGGGCTGTGATGCAAAGAATATCATTTTAGTTTTTTTCCCCTTTTGATTTTTGTATAAAGTGTCTTAGTCTAAGTTTGTGTAAATTAGTGTTTTTTTGTTTGTTTGTTTAAGTGTGTGTGTCTGTGTGTGTGTTGCTCTTAAGAGGTAAATTTGAGAATTTGGTTCTCAATTTTTTTCTCAATCTTCGTGATTGGCCCTCGGTGACTATGAACCAAAGTTTGCTATTAATAGAAAAATAGAATTTGGAATAAAAATGGAACAATCGGATGATATAATAAGATGAAAATGAGTCTTGCTGCAAACAGTTTGTCCTCTGTGGAAAAGTCTGGTCAAGCGTTCACCAAGAGGAAGTGACAAAAATGCAGAATCTGGGTTTTAAACCCACATTGTGAACATTTGTCTTTTTTGATGTCAACTTTTAGTTACAGTGTTTACCACATTATTTTCAACATTTTTCTTTTACCTTTTCAGTAAATTTGACATGTTAGGGGAACTGTTTCCATAAACTCTTTATTATTAAGTTTTCTGTTTAGTTGATGTTGTTTTTTTCTTCACTTTTATTTATGAAATGAATGGTTGTACTGCCACTGTGTGGTCGAGTTGCCTCGGTTGAATGTTTTATTGTGATGGCAGTCCTTTCAGAAGGGAGAAGCTTCATTTGAGTTGTTGACAGCTGTATAAATATGCATCACCTGATGCTTTTGTGCAAATATGGAACCAGCTCTGCAAATAATGTTTTTGGTGTTAGTCTGACATGCATCACCACTCATTTGCAATAAGAAACCACACTTATACACCTATCATATAACAAACATTTTTAAAGATAAGTTTAAAATAAATAATGACAATGAAAAAAAAATTATTCAATATCTCTAAAAATACTATCTTCAAATATTTTCCTTATAACTTGAGTACACTTATGTGCACGTAACATGTTTTCAAATATCTTTAATTCTTTAACCTGAAATAAAATTATTTATACTTATTTTTTAATTCATGACATTTTTTATTAAAAAATACATAAATGTTTAACCACTGTTTATGGAAATGCATTTCATAACTTTGTCTGGTGTTAATGTACATTTTCCATTCATGACTATGTTCCTCAGTGTGGTAAACAAGCGAACTGAAAGTAATGGCTTATTCAATGATCAAAGCCTCTGCACCTGCTGGTGTTCAGTAATGTTTCATCTTTGATGTGAAAAGCTAGTTTAAAATAGAAGTTTATAAGGCAGTCACTTTGTTCATGCTGATTATTTTGCAAGAACAGCATCTTTTCAGAAGAAAATAATCTACTGTACACTTTAAACTGTGTCAATTAAAATAAAGTGTGACCAAACTCTATAACAGCCCTGTAACAGTCAACTTTGTTGTTGAGTTATTTGCACCTGACATCATACGAGAATAAGAAAGAGGAGGATCCAGAATCACCACCATTGTGATATTCTTTAATGAGCTACATAAGTGCTGAGAAGTCCTTTTCTGCCAAAGATGTCATCTGAGAAATGATGTCTGGAGAAAAAGAAAAGCCTGTTTTTCAGGTGATGTGATGTACTCATCACAGGCTTAGAGTCCATGTTAACATGTTTTTGTTTTTGGTTTCACTTACAGATTTCTGTATTGTGTTTTCACTTATGTTTACAATTTTAAAACACTATTGACGGTTAACAACTGAAATGTTAAATATTCTTCTGCGGGCATTATTTAATTTATTAATTTATTGTTTTTTTGGTCACTATGGTCACTTTCTGATTAAAATGTGTTCTTATTATCTGTCTGTCTGCCCCAGCTGTCTCTCTCTCTCTCTCTCTCTCTCTATACACACCCACACACACACACACACACACACACACAGAAATTTCCCAGTGAGTAGCTTGGAAATTGCTTTCTAGCGTCATTCTTTTTTTTTACTCTCCATCTCAATAAATACAATCAAATCCTGCTCCAAATTTTTCATGTTTCATTTCATACATCAAGGATTAAAGAAAAAAAAAAATCATGATATCGTTGCATCACTTCTTGAATGTGATATTTCAGTTTTTCTTTTTTCATAAATCTGCAAAAATGTCAACAATTCTGTGTTTTTCTGTCAATATGGAGTGCTGTGTGTACATTAATGAGGAAAAAATTAACAAATGATTTTAGCAAATGGCGGCAATATAACAAAGAGTGAAAAATGTAAGGGGGTCTGAATACTTTCCGTACCCACTGTGGTTTCAGCGACAACATAAATAAACGTTACTGCGCATGCGTGCTTTTGTGGCCCTAACTTAACTTCTGGTAAACATCCAAACAGAAGTTAACTGAGGTCCAGGCGTGTGCGCCCGATGAAACCGTCTGTATAAAGCCTATTTTTTCTGTCCAGCCTAAAGCCCTTGGTGTATATACTCGCTCGTCCTGTAGGTGGCGGTAAAGCGCAGTTAGATGGTTCTGTCAGCCTCTGTCATTAAACAGCACGAAGAAGCGAGAGAGCGAAGCGGCCGTGAACATGGCGGATAACAGGGAGAAAGGTTTACAAGATTACAGAAAGAAACTACTGGAGCATAAAGAGATTGACGGACGCCTCAAAGAGTGTAAGTGTGTTGATTTTTTAAGCAGGCCATGCTGTTATTGCTCAGTTTGACAGCTTCTCCGGCTGCTGTTTGCTTTATTTCGTCTGTCTGTGCTGTAAGTCGCTTTGTCATGCAGTGCTGAAATCAATTAGCCGCTAATGGTAACAGCAAATGGTAGCAACGGACACCTATTAAATTACTAGATAAAGGTATACGGCATGCTTTTAAGTGTTCTAGCTGTATTTAATAACATATACAATTAAAAACAGTCATTTCTTAGTTTATTCTCCATGAAGAAACGCTCACAATGAACCTTTAGCATCTCTTGACACATGAAGCAGATGAAACTTTCATCACGTTTGTACATGTAAATAAACACCATCGCTTTATAATGTCCTGAAACCTCTGTTGCAGTGAGAGAGCAGCTGAAGGAGCTCACTAAACAGTATGAGAAGTCTGAGAATGATCTGAAAGCTTTACAGAGTGTGGGACAGGTAAGTTCTCAGCAAAACATCTTAGAGTTTGAGCATTTCCACAATAAATGAGCTAGATATCTGTATTTCTTATGGTCTGATTGTTTCTTTGTTTTTATAGATTGTCGGTGAGGTGCTGAAACAATTGACAGAGGAGAAATGTAAGTGAAGATCAACTTTATTCTGGGACCAGTTGCATAAACTTAGCCTTCATGTGCCTTAAGAGCTAGTCTGACCAACTAGCAGTGTTTTTTGGTATTTACCTTAGACTAATATACATTTTTATGTAACTGAAGTTTAAAAAACTGACCAGTCTTAAAGAAATTTTATGCAACCGGCCCCTGGTGTATTTGTAAGTCTGTTCTAATGCTGCTCTGTTACTAAAGTTCTTCTTCTTTTGTAGTTATTGTCAAAGCAACTAATGGCCCACGTTATGTGGTTGGATGTCGCAGACAGGTGAGCATATCGATTGTACTTCATAATCAATATTTTTAATTTAACTGCCAAGTCCTTTGTCTTACCTGGTCATGTGTTGTGGTTTCAGCTGGATAAAACCAAGCTTAAACCAGGCACTAGAGTGGCTCTGGACATGACAACCCTCACTATCATGAGGTAAGAACTACTAAGAAGTTCAGTCTTATCAAGCATGCTTCGTTCTGTTTGTGCTCGTAGCTGATAGTCTAGCTGTGTTTGTGTATCTAAAATTGCCTTTAATATTCAGATAGTATGTTTTATGAGAAGAACTTTTTTTGCTTTTTAAGGTATTTGCCTCGTGAAGTGGATCCTCTAGTGTACAACATGTCTCATGAAGATCCTGGCAGCGTTTCTTACTCTGAGATCGGGGGATTGTCTGAGCAGATCCGTGAGCTGAGAGAGGTCAGAAATACACTAACATAATGTCATTTATCAGCTGATGAAATATTTTACAATCTTATGCTCAGCAAGGATTCATTTATTGGATTAAAATACAGTTTAAAAAAAATAATGTTAAAATCATTTTAATTTAAAATGACAAAAATGTTTATTTGTCATTGTATAATTGTTGTATAAATGCCATTTATTTATTTGATCCAGAGCTGAAGCTCAGCATCATTACTCCAGTCTTCAGTGTCACATGATCCTTTAGAAATTATTGTAATATGATTTGGTGCGTAAGAAACATTTATTATCAACATTGAAAAATCTGTGCTGTGTAATGTATTTAAATACATTGTGAAACTTGATATTTGAAGTATTTTATTTATTTTTATATATATATATATATATATATATACACAAAGATATATATTTGTAAAAAGGCTATACTGTAAATTTGATAACCTATTCTGCAAAAACCATGAATGTTTCATTTCTTTTTAAAGGAAAAAAATCTTACTGAGCCCAAATATTTGAAGTCTTCATATTGCCTATAAATTGGAAGAACACATCAAATCTCTATATATTTTTTTTTTTTTTTTTTAATGTGGTGGTTAGAAAGCTGATAATAATATTCATTCTAACTACACGTTTATGTCTGTGCATGTGAATACTGTAAAGCACGTCAAAAATATCATGTTTTATGGTTACGACTACGAAGATTACAACTACTCCGCTAGGCTTGATAGAGTTGATTGTGTTAATTTTTTTTTTTTAAAGATTTATTTTTTGGCATTTTTGCCTTTTTATTAGATAGGATAGATCAAAACGGACAGGAAGTGAAGCGGTAGAGGTGTGATTATAAATGAATGATTGTCTTTTGTAGGTAATTGAGCTGCCTCTGACCAATCCTGAGCTGTTCCAGAGGGTGGGCATTATTCCTCCAAAGGGCTGCCTGCTGTACGGACCACCAGGTCAATCTCTCTATTATGCTTTATTGGGCAATTCCTTCAGTTATTTACTGATATGTATGTGAAATGGTACGTTTTCCCACAAAATGCTTACTTTTTAAAGGCACTGGAAAGACTCTTCTTGCCAGAGCAGTGGCCAGTCAGCTGGACTGCAATTTCCTGAAGGTCTGTTGATTCGGATGCTATAAACAAACAGTTTGGCTCTCTCTTGGCTTATGCTGTGAGGTCATAGTGTTGAATAAAACATGTCGTTTATCAGGTGGTGTCCAGCTCCATTGTTGACAAGTACATTGGTGAGAGTGCCAGACTCATCAGAGAGATGTTCAACTACGCCAGAGACCATCAGCCCTGCATTATCTTCATGGATGAGATCGATGCTATTGGTAATGCTCTTCGGCTCACTGCAGTCCAAACCATTCTTATTATACACAGTGGAAATTCAGTTACTGACTTAACACATAATTTCTCTTTGAAGGTGGACGTAGGTTTTCTGAAGGAACCTCAGCAGACAGAGAGATCCAGAGGACACTGATGGAGGTATGGAAGTGGCTTGTAACTCACCTTGTGAATGAAGCTTATGAAATTAAGCTTAACACGATGAACAATAAACTTTTTTTTGTTAATTAATGCTTAAAGGAATAGCTCACCTCTTTCAGAAAGTCCGATTTTTTTTAAAAACATTTTTCCTGGCTCTTCCAAGCTTGGTAATGCTGGTGGATAGTGTCCATTATTTTGAAGCTCATAAAACTAACCTATACGCCTCAGGGGGGTTAACACATGTCTTCTGAAGTAGTGGGTTTTTGTAACACAAATATTTCTATTTTAAAAATTATAACTCAGATTCCAGCTTCTTGGCCGAGATCTGACTCGATGTAAGCTGTAAGAGACGAATATATCTGATTTAGGGAGCTTCAGAATAATGGCCACTATCCACCAGCCTTACCAAGCTTGGCAGAACCAGGATAAAAATTTAAAACTTAGACTGTGTTTGTCTGAAAGAAGAAAGTCCTACACGCATAGGATGGCTTGGAGGTGAGTAAATTATTGGTGAACTATTCCTTTAAATATCTGAATTATTTAAATCTTCCTATAAATGTATAACCAAACACAAAACACCAATTGGAGCAAATATTTCTGTCAGCTGTTGAATCAGATGGATGGATTTGACACTCTGCATAGAGTCAAGATGATTATGGCCACCAATCGGCCGGACACTTTAGACCCTGCCCTGCTGCGTCCTGGCCGACTGGACAGAAAGATCCGTAAGTTTGACCCTTTCACTCATTCAGTAACTGTGGTAAGAAAACTTGAGGTAATTTTTCTTTTCCTAATGTACAGACATTGAGTTGCCCAATGAACAGGCTCGACTGGACATCCTGAAGATCCACTCTGGACCCATCACCAAGCATGGAGATATAGGTGCGCTTCTGATTTTCTGGTTCAGTTGTTACAGCTGGGACTCTGGGATTTTTTTTTAAAGTCCTTCCTTTTTCCCCTCTCATCACATTTCTTTTGTCTCCAGATTATGAAGCCATCGTCAAGCTTTCAGATGGTTTCAATGGAGCTGATTTGAGGAATGTGTGCACTGAAGCTGGTAAGAAATGTCATTATGTCATTGCATTGCAATATGCAAATCAAGGAGTTCTAAGAAAGGTTTTAAGAATTAATTAATTAAGATATAATTGAGGCTGCAGCTTTTGCTAATCAAAAAGTCCAAATATATTTTCAATAGGGATGTTCATTTGTTATTTTTTATTCACTGATTATTAACTGTAAATCGAAAACATTATTTTGAATTAGAACTGAATTCAGTTAGAAAGGACTGATTATAATTATAAAGGATAAACAGGCCTATACAAGAAATATATAGCTATTTTACCTAAATAATAAATCAAGAAAACGAAAGAAAGTTCAATGGGAATCAAGCCTGTATTCCTTACCAGTAACCATTTCAACAATGACCTAATTAATATCAAAGATGGCAACGTCCATAAAACTAAGTCTTATCACTTTCTGACATGACAGGAGTCCAATCAAGGTGCGAGTTCTTTCATCAAATCTTCATTAACTGATAGCAGCTTATAAATTTGGGCGGAGAGTGGAGCATTTGAATCGCGCTCAGAACACAAAACTGACGAGATCTAATACAACTTTCAGATGACACACAGCTAATTTCTCCATCACTATAAGTTATCCAAAACACACATAAAAACACGTAACACACGGCAGCAGAGCGGCTCTCTTTAGCAGTTTATGACGTGACAGACACTAGTTGTCCAGTCCTGTTCCGTTCACACAGCGCGTGTGTTCAGAGAAAGCGGTTGCAAGTCCTGAAAATGTACAGGTGAGTTTCGTTACAGAATGCGGTTGTCACTCCCTGTATTAGGACTCAAATTATGTATTCTGTATTACTGTATTCTGCTGCTGTGAGAATGTGGTCAATAAAATGCGATTTTTTTTTTATTTTTATTTAAACACTTTTATATAGGCTATGAGTGGCTTATTTTAACAATGCAACAAACCTTTTAAAATAATTAGGTAAAATACTGAAATAAATAAAATAACTTTTTAAACCGTTTAACCGATCGACTGTATTAATCGGTCAAAATTCATATTGGTCGGTTAAACGGTTAAAATGAGCATCCCTACTTTTCAATGTTATTCTGCATCCTGTCCAACATTGCCAAGTCAAAAGCTATAAAAACAACTATAGTATATGCATTTATGTAAAATAAAATTGATGTGCAAAGTAATTAATTGTAAATGAACATTCTGAAATTTGCCTACTGTAATAAAGCACAACAAAAAGACTAAACACAGTCACTCATCATAGTAATTACATTACATTTATACCCCATTACAGTAGTCTCCTTACAGTTACTGCCATCATTAAAATATAATTACTTGCTTCATGTAGCACTTTAAATTGTAAATTTAGCATCCAGCAAAATGTACATTTAACATGGCCGTGTCAGAATAGTAGTGTTCACTTTCTATTGCGGTCTGTTTGATGCTCCTGTTTAATGGAGATTCATGTTTGTGACTTTCTAACATCTACTGTCAAATGTTGGAATGCACGCAGACAGTGCAAGCCTTCTTAGATTCCTATTAGTTTGAAGCACTGAATATGAAGCCTTATACTGAATGTTCAACTTGGGTCGTGCACTTTTTTTGCAACGTGAAGTGACTGTCAGATGTTTTTTCACAAACAAATGCGATCCATCAAATTCAGTAATTGTGTATATTGATTTATCTATTGTTATTGCAGCCCTAAATACAATGAAACATTTTGAAAACACATTTAGTCAGTATTTACATTTTTTTTTTTTTTTTTAATAGCTGCTAGTGGAAATGTTTTGGGTCCTTTGTGCCTCTAGAATTCCCTCTGTATGACCTCTCCTCATTTTTGTCCAACAGGTATGTTTGCCATTCGTGCCGACCATGAGTATGTGACTCAGGAGGATTTCATGAAAGCTGTGAGGAAGGTGGCAGACTCTAAGAAGCTGGAGTCCAAACTGGACTACAAGCCTGTATAAAACCACATTTTTTGTGTGTGCAAAGTATAAATGTGAGGGGTCAGTCAGTAAACATTATACTGTACATGGACAATTTTTTTTTTTTTAGTTACTGCAATAGTTTTTTTTTTTTTAAACATTTGAAAGCATTCTGATGTTCTATTTCCATTACTACCATCAAGTGACTTCAGCTGTTCAGTTAATGCATTGTTTAACCCAATTTGATAAAAATATATATTTACCTGTTGGCCAAGTGTGGACTTGTATGATGATACAGCTCTTTAAATCTGTGTGATCAGTTATATAAACTGTGTGTGCCTGGCCTGCTTTTCCACATTATTAAAGTAAACGATTAAGAAAATAAATAAAATAAAATAAACTCCCATGTTGTTTTCAGAGTATTGCTGTATCGCTCAAAATCCTTTGATGGTAATAAAAACTCTACAATGATTCCTTCTGAAATGTGTATTTGTTAGTTTAAACAATACATAGAAAATAAAAATAAATATTCAACTTAAAATCTCCATATTAAACATCTCACAAACCCACTCAACTTCAAAAGCCTAAAAATGACATAATTCTGGAAGAGTTCCTACTTAGGGTTAAAGGTCAGCTGCCTGCATCTCTACCTTGAAGATGCTGTTTCCTTTTCGAGTTCAGCCTTTCCAGCACAGGTTTGCTTTTAATACTGGGTTTACACAGGCTTATTCTTCTGTTAATAAGTGGTCATCCTCCTCTTCTTCCTCACAAGCTGGTCGGTTAGCCAGAGCAAATGATTCAAGGACAAACGCCCGGCAGATCGGACAGTGCTGGAAGCGGCACACGCAGCCGTCACATACACATGCATGTCTGCATGGCAACAGCACTCTGTTTATCGGTGCGTTCTGACACACCACACAGTCCCTGCCTTGGGTATCAGACCACTCCCCTTCTGAATCTGACTCCTCCCCCTTCTCACCTGGCCTTTCGGGCTGTGGCTCCGCCCCTTGTGTGCTAGTCGAAGGCTCTGTGCTTCCAGACAAGTTGCTGTTGTCTGCTGACATGAAGAGAGGCTGTGGAAAAGAATAGTTTTAAGCTCTAGACAAGGCACTTAATTAACGGTATAGAATTAAACACTGTGCCATTTTGCTTTAGGGACACTAGGTGATGAAGGTTAAGTGTGATCAAAATGAGCTGATCCCTGAACAGTAAGAAAATGTCAATGTCGTGAACACATTTTCATACCTTCAGATCGTACAGATTCCCATGTGCTGTGAAGAGATACTGAAACAGGATCCTCGCAGAGAGTCTGTATTTGTCATCAGGAACGTGGAGGACTGTCACATTGGCCACCTAGAGAGAAAACAGAATAATGGACTTCATCTTGTCCCATCAAGCAAATGATGAAGAAAAGACTCTGCTGCTTACAATATTGTAGTTGTCTCTGGTTTCGGGATTGGCTAGTGTCAGCACAGCCACCAAGGGGTATCGATCTCGGGGGAGCAAGCCAAAATCTCTTATTCCGAGATCTGGAGGCATCTGGGTGAAGTATTCTTCTTTTTTTTCTTTATGTATACTGATGTTATGTTAAGGATAGAGCATGAAATTGTGTTCCATCTTATACATTTTTAAATGTTTTATTTGCTCACACAGGCTCCTGTATATTTAGGGAGCCATATACAGATGCAATAACAAACTATAATATTATAAACGCAAGTTATATAATAACTACTACAAATATTTTATATATATATATAAGTACATTAGGGCTGTCAACAACCATGACTGTGATTAACTATCAACATGATTAGGGCCCGAGCCACTAGGCAGAGTTGTTTTTTTAAGGATTTTATTTTTCCCTCAAATATTCGGGGCCTTTTGGGGACCTTATCATGCTCAAAAACTCTTGAAAATTGGCACACACGTTGGAATCTGTGGTCATCAGGACGCCGCAGAGGCTGGGACCTGGGCGTGACACAGGGGCTCTACGGCGCCCCCTGGAACACAGCCAGAAAACAAGATGTATAGCTCACACATACTTGCACGTATTCATATGAAACTCAGTACACATATAGATCTCATGGAGCTGAACAACATGAGCTGACAGTCAGTGCTCCGACCAACAGGAAGTCCGGTATTCAGGGCTGTTTAAAAAGTGCATGCTCTGGAATTTGACATACTCTGAGGTTTTCCAAATGTTTGCCTCGAAACTCAATGATCTCAAGACATTGGGGATGCTAAATTGCAAAGGGATTTTTGATATCTCGAACGCTTTGCCCGTGGCGCAGCGATGAAATTATGGAGAGAAATGAGAAAAAGGAAATGTCTAATAACATCCACATACATTATGTGATTTTGATCAAACTTAATGGGTTTGTTGGCTGTATAATGCCGATCGCATAGATGTGACTATTAGGAGTCAAAGTTATAGCACCACCACCTGGCAGCAGGAAGTGTCGTTTTCAAAATGCTTTCAATTCAGCATCTTATTTTTACTTGATTTGCTTAAAACTTCATCAGAGTACTGACAAAACACGGCCGATGTAAAACTGTTGAGGGGAAATTAATAGCTAAAATATTGTTGAAAAACTTTCTGTGATTTTGAGGCAGATAACATGGGTAGAATTGCATGAAACTCAACACACATATCAGTATTTATTATAGACACTGGCAAAAGCTCATAGAAGGGCATGGAAGATGCACTTTATAGTGTCATTTTTGTCAAAAGTTGGGGGTTTTGTTTTAGCTACAGACACCAAACTCGGTACATATATTGTTCAAAAAAAGCCGGACAACTTTCAAATGTACAGTCATTAGCCACGACCAACAGGAAGCTGGATATTTTGATTAGCTCTATGTGACAGGGGCAGGGTGTGTTCCTGTCTGACTGTGTGTGGGGAGGGGACAGAGAAAGAGAGAGACTTTAAACATATATTTAATGACTAGAAAAAAATCAATCAGTTTTTACATATTTATTTATTTAATGCATTACAGCTTATGAAATATCTAAGCTTAATCCTTTCTGTAAGTTTTAGGGACAAAAAATCCTAGATCCCGTTCAATTGTAGGGAACTGAAAACATAATTTTACATTATTAGGTTAATGATTATGTTATTTACAATATAAAAAGATTTAATGATACATAAGTGGTCTTATAAATTTGATACTGACCTATGACATCCTGTGACAGATGTGATGCAGGCAAAAATATTTCATGAATACATGTAGATCAATAATATTGGAGAAAAAAATGCTTAAATCATTAAAGGTTTTAGTAACAGGTTATAATAAGGTCTAATTTGTTAACATTAGTAAATGCATTAACTAACATGAACGAACAATGATCAATATATTTTTACAGCATTTCTTAATTTTTGTTGTTGTAAGTTAATCAAAAGGTTCATGTTAATTCACAGTGCATTAACTAATGCTAACAGATCAAATTGTAATTTTTAATAAAGTTTAAGATTAAAATGTTTTTAAAACTTTTAATTGATTGACAGCTAACATTAGCATCATGCTGCATAAGACAATTGATGATATTAACGGTACTTTTTCTCAAAACTCACTTTAAACCACAATCGCACTTTAAACTTTTATTTTGGATGTGATTAATCA
Organism: Enteromius mattozi; assembly: GCA_032359235.1. Lineage (NCBI taxonomy): Eukaryota > Metazoa > Chordata > Actinopteri > Cypriniformes > Cyprinidae > Enteromius > Enteromius mattozi. Next base: position 4,709,591 of record JAUMHE010000075.1, read on the forward strand.
TTTGACAGCACTGATATACATATAAAGAGTAAAAAGTAAAATAATGTATAATCTTACAAAATGTTTATATTTCTAATAAAGAGAGTATTTCTAATTATAACTGAACATTCTATTCATCCGTCTACTTTCTTTGCCTAAGAATAAATGACTTATTAATATATTACAATAGAAATATTTTTATTTGTAATAATATTGCACAATATTACTGTTTTTACTGCATTTGGGATCAAATACATAAAGCCTTGGTGAAAAATTAAAAAAGCTAACTGATCCCAAGCCTCTGAAGGGTAGTGAACATTTTTGTTTTAAAGATAAAGCATCATAATGGCATGATATAGTTGTATACAGTAGATATAAAGTTACAGTATATCATACACATTTATGTGGAATGCCCTCATCATGATGAATTGTTTATTTATAGAATTTATTTGACTAATTTATGTATATTTTATATACTTTATACAATGATGCCATGATATAGTTTACCTCTAATGTAGAGCATTATTTTTTTTATTTATACAGTAATTTCAATTTTCTCATTTCAGTTAATGGCACACATTCAGAAACACATTTAGACACATTAGTTGAGGACACTTTACCTGGAGGACAGTCAAAGTGGCAGAGTTTCCCTTTATTAAAGATAATGTGAAATGTTATTACAGAGCTAGTTCTTAAGACGAATGAGAAGGATACTTGAAGCTTTGGTGGTAAAGGTAGCTTAACTCCAGAGCCTCTTGAAACAGCTCTGGTGTTTGGAGCCGAAGCCCGTGCTGGTGACTCTGAAGGGCCGTCTGGAGAGCCTGGACCCCGCAGCCCCAGAAACAGCTGAGGACACAGTCTTCAAGACAATACGGCTGCAAACTCACACCCTCTGACATAACGAGAAAACACATACACTTACACATACAATTTGATATTCATTCATTTCAATATTGTTATTGTTGTTTCCTCACCAGATACTGCACCAGCCGTAGAGTCCATCTCCAAAGCGAAGGGATTGGTCACCTGCACCATCTTCCTCTCAGGGACAGGCGTTAGAGATTCAGTCTCATCTGAACTGCGTAAAATGACCGGGACATCAAATCCAAACCTTGACAGATGAGGCCAAAGTCAGTTAGACAAAGATTAAGGATGTAAGCACCAACTTCTGCTTTTAAGAGGGAACTGGATAACTAGAGATGCCAAATTAAACACAAAACACATCAACTTGAAGTCCATACAATCCCAAACCATCTAAAACTGGACTAAAATGCAGTTTTCTCCAGATGAATGTGAACTTACCAGCCCAACACAACAGCCACAGTGATAATGAAACATACTGATATGACAGTAATGTAAAAGAGAGGGGAATACTCATACAGCATCACTAAAAACTCCGCGGCCATTGTTAAAACGTTACATTAATACAATGCGCGTAAATGTCAATACGTCTGATAAAATAAATACTTTTATTTACGCAGTAGTCTAGTATCCTATGTAGTCTTGCGTTGGGCTGTCACCCTGCAGGACTCACCGACGTAAACTTCCGGTTGTGACAGCCGCTACGGTGGCCCAGAGGGCCAAATCCGCACATGACTCCAATACCGTCACGCTTAGGGAGGAGCGTGTTACGGTAAGATAGTGGAGGGAAGTCCGATTCATTACGCGAATCGGCTCTTACAAACAAATCACTTCAATGAACCGTTTCAAAAATGATTCAGTTTTGGCTACGTCATCACGTAACGCAGCGTCATTTTCTGATGTAAAATTGCACCGTCGGTCAAACCCTTTTCTTCCTCTTTCGCTTTGTTTTTTTAAATTGTATTTATTTATTTATTTTTAGATATGGTTCAAACGCAAATACCGAACATTATACAAGAATGATGCAAAACTAAAGCAGAGCAATATGTTATTAGGTTACATGCCTAGGCCTATATAATAGTATGCAAATTAATAAAAGACATCAAATTAATATATAGACATCAAATCAATTGAATTGAGAAAATCACCTTTAATGTGTGCAAATGAAGTCCTTGGCAATGTATATTATAATCAAAAAAATAAGTTGTAATAAGTTTACGGTACAAAATATCTTTAATTAATATCCTAGTGATTTTTTGCATTAAAAAAAAAAAAAAATTCTTTCGAATATTCAGTATAGTTAAAGTAAACATTGAATATTTTCATTGAAAACAAAAATATCTATTCTGTATCTAAGTAGAACGCCAAAATAAATAGTTAATATAGTTTTTTCACAGAATGTATTTCACCAAGCTTATAAAAACAGCGTTATTTAGAACACTTATATTATTTAAGCCACACAAAGATAGGCTATCTTCCAGTCCAGTCCAACTACATGTAATATTTCAAAAACAGCAACGGTTTTCGCCTCTGATCTATTGTACTTGACCCTTGAGCCTTGAGCCTTGAGTGAACCGGTTGAACCAAAAAGATCCGATTCAACAGAATGATTCGATCACGAGTCGGTCAGATGCCGCTTCAGAGCAAGAGGGGCTCCACGGAGAGAAATACAGTCGGGGTATTTATGGAAAGTGAACAGGTTGGCGTGTCCGCCCTGTAAGTTGAGGACTGTGCGACTGAATTGGCCTTTATTTAATGGAGTTTCAAGTCCAGCGTGTGTGATTGACGCATCCGTACAAATGCTGGCCGCTCCGGTCGCGCCGGGGGAAGGAGAGGTTTTGACATCGCTAGATTTGTTATAATAATCAGCTGACCGGGGCTGGAATCGCTCTGTTTGCTGTTTTCTAGAAAGCGGCGACAGCGATGAGCGCTTGTCAGGACAAAACGTCTTTGAGTTGTTCGCAAAACAGGGAAAATGTCAGCGGCGGTGAATGGGGAAGGATGGAGGATGCGTGTGCGTCCTGCTTTGACGAACCCACGGTCGATGCGATACACGCCGGGATGGACGCGGTGCAGTCGGGCATAGACGGACATCTGCCGCTGCCCCGAGGCCAACGCCAACTGATGCTAGGCCTGGTGGAAGAGGGTTTCGCCGGCTATCATGGCCGTCTCGGTTCCGACCCGGACTCCGATTATCTCGACATCCCCGGAGACCCCAACTACAGCGAAAGTGACGGGAACGTCGCCACGAAAAAGCGCAACCGCTCTAACAGCTCGCGGCACCGCGGGGAAGTTGTCACGGAGCTCGGACCCGAGGAGGTGCGCTGGTTCTACAAAGAGGACAAGCGGACCTGGAAACCGTTCGTCGGACACGATTCTTTAAAAATCGAGTTGGCTTATCGCAAATACTGCGAACTTAATCCGAACGAGGTCAAACGGAGGGATGCGGGTGAAGAAGGGGAGGATTTATTCGAGTCACCGTCGGGATGCGAGGCACCGGAGGTCCGGAGACAGTCGGTGGCGCTGGCAGCGCAACCGGTAACCGACAGCTCGGAGGCTGGGTGCTCCACGGAAGAGACGGAGCTGGATTCAGAAAGCATCAACGTGGACGCAGTGTGCGTCCGTGGAGGACTCTACGAGGTGGACATCAACAAGAAAGACTGTTATCCTGTATACTGGAACCGTGAGTATTTTTAAATGAAAGAGAAAAAAGTATTTGGAACACAAAAATAGATGTTTTGCAGAATGTTCATACAGCTCTTATCCCCTGCATACGACAATAGGCCTGCTACCTGAGGCTGCCAAGCTCCAAAAGCACCATGAAAGTATCCTAAAACTAGTCTACTTCTATTTCAAATCATCTCGTGTGAGATAAAATCTAAATATTTAGGCTAAGTCATTATTTGTCCCCCAAAAAATCACTGCCATAACTCTCAAATCTCAATGAGCCCAATATTCAAACTTGGCCGTGAAAGTCATTGCATCAGATTTGATGCCAGTCTTATTAGCTTGAAATAACAACATAGATCATGGCCTTTTCCTCAAATGGATTGCACTAGTCCTTTTGGCTACTTTACTAATGGAGCATTAGTGTAAAATCTATTTGTGTTTGTTATTTGTTATATGGCTGTTATTTTAACGTTTTATTCAGAGATGTTATAGCCCAACAGCCCAACGCAAGACAGATTTCAGGGAATTTTTGTGGGCAAAATTAATCTGTACGAAACAGATATTTCATATTAAGGTGAAAAGGTAAAGGGTGTTTAAGTTCTGTGCAAGCTGTTCAATTTGTGTAAAATTGTCAGCTATTAACAGTAAACAATGGACCATTTTTGGCGAGATTTTATTAATTTCTGGACCTTAATAAGAATAAGTTCAGAATAAAAATCCTACCATTATTTAGGCTACTATATCTCAAGTTGTTCTAAACTCACCTATCTTTCTTCATTTGGACACAAGTTTTAGGCAAACTGAAGAATTTTGGTAAACAAACGGTTTCTGGTAGCCATTGACTTTCATAGTAAAAGAAGAATGAACAAAGTGGCATCAATGAATGTGAATTTAGGTGTTTGAAAATGTGTGTATTGCTTTTCTCTACATGAATCATAGACTTTATTCAAGCCACAAAAAATATCATAAAAGTTTAGTGTTGGCAAACAATTTATCCAAATGAAATGTTTTTGTTTACATGATATCTTTGTGTGTAATATGTCTATTTATTAAGTACATATGCACATGCATGTGGATCAAAGAAAAAAAAAAACCGTAAATGTACTTTTAAGGTTTTTGGAGAATAAAATGCCCAAATTTGGTTGAAGTAATGTTGCATTGTCTTTCAGTGTAACACAATATTTATGTAAAAATTCAAACAATGTGCTTATTCTGACTTAATATATATTACATTTTATTTGGGGTTAGTACTTTTAATGTGTCATAAACTGAATTTTGTTGAGCATATGCCTGACAAGACTGTTACATTGAATTAAATTTAGTGAATAAGTGAAAAAAACGTGTGATTTGAAAAAAACAACAACAATTTAAAGCAGTATTACACATGTATATATTTAAGTATAATATATTTATAATGTAATATAGATTATGTGAATACATATTTTCAAAATATATGCTTTATGTGTGTATTTATACACATTACATGGACATATATCACGTAAGGAAAAACTTTTATTTTGTAAAAGACCAATCAAAGTCTCATGATTTTAATCTATGATAACAGAAAATAACAGAGATCACAGAAATCACGCACTGGGTTTATGTCAAATGAATTGTTTCTCCAGAAACAGATGATAATGTATACTGCTTGCGTTTACAGAACAGGACCACATACCAGTCATGAGAGGCCAGTGGTTCACGGACGGGACCTGGCTGCCTCTGGAGGAAGAGGACAGTGACCTCATTGAACTGGAGCACCTGGCCCGTTTCCGAGGCCAGCAGATGAAAGACACCTTTGATACGGAAGCGGTGTCCACCACAGTAGACAGCAAAGATGGTAATAAAACATGTTACAAATAGGACTCAGGGTTAGGGAAGCTTTGTTATAGGGGTCAAGCACACAAAAAAGGCAGACTTAACATTGACGCTTAGTTCAGCTAATATAGAGGCATGGTCGTGAATGAACCACAACCCAACCCAGACATCCTGTTTGTCTCGTATGACACGCATTTGAAGAAAGTCAAACACTGGTGACATGTATACAACAGAAGGGCTATTGGCTGTCACTTGTGTTTGCAAATAGTCAAAAATACCCTTAATTGAAATGAAGTGAGCTGGTTAGGCATTACTTAACGATCAGGTAATTTGAAACAGACGTGTTTGACTTCTGCCCTTAATTCACTCAGCCATACACAGTCTGAAACTGAGCCGGAGCCATGTGGACTGGCACAGCGTGGATGAAGTGTACCTTTACAGCGATGCTACCACTTCAAAGATCGCGCGGACTGTTACTCAGAAACTGGGATTCTCCAAAGGTTTGTAACAATTTTGATGATTTTCAGTGGTGTTGCTCATTAACTTTATGAGTGCAGTGTTCAGTCTTAAAGAGATAGGCCACCAAAAAATGTAAATTCTGTCATTAATTACTCGCCTTCATGTTGTTCCAAAACCGTAAGACCTTTGTTCATCTTCTAAACACAAATTAAGATATTTTGGATGAGTTTTGAGAGCTCTCTGACCCTCTATAGACAGCAAGGAATGAAAGCAAAGTAATAATAATAATTTGTCTCCTCCTCGTCACAGTATAGTGCCGTTTCGGAGAGTATCGCAAACTTAAACAACATAGAGGAGACAGATAGTTGAATAAAGTTGTTATTTTTGTATTCTTTGCAAAACAAGTACAATATGTAGTATTTTATGCTTGTTATTCCAAATTCAGTGCATGGTTTGCTATTTGCTGATTGAATGGTGTGGGAGGGACATCCTAGTGTGCATTTGATGGGACAAAAATCTGTGAGTCATCAGTGTATTTGGGGCAGTTTCCCAAGGGAAAAAGAAGTAACCTTTCAGTTCATGTATCTGCTGAAAGTACATTATTAGAGTACACTAGGTTAGCAAACAGACATAGACATAAAACAAATGTAACACTTTTTTTTTTTCACTGCAGGCTTTTGTACTTTAATGCTTTTGTACCATTAAATCAAAATATTATGTACTGACTGTGAAGCTACTGTAAATTACTTGTGGAAAACAAAGTTAGAGTAACTGTTACTGAGATAATATACTGTGAAAGTATATACTTAAGTGCAAACTAAATTTAATGTTTTCAGACTTGTTGATTGCATGTTAATTCGAATTAAGAGCTGACCTTTAGAGTACTTTTTTGACCCAAGAAGGACACCTAACTACAGCTTTAAATGTAATTTCTTTTTTTTTTGAAATATGGTTAAAGTGCACTTCCAAAAATGCTGACAAGCATTGATTGCTAAACTAAATAATGCTTTAATGTAATTCCTATTGAAACATGTATGTCATATATTTAATTGTATTTGCAATTTACAATTTCACATTTATAATACTGAAGTTGCAATTTAGTACATTCACAATATATTAATAAGTGACATTAAGTGATACACTAGAGGAAGTAATTTACATATGCTTTAGTATGTAGTCAACTTAAAAGAAAACGCCACCCTTTTTCCATATTCCACTATGCTCTTCCCTCAGCTTAGATGAGTGGATACATATCTCTCTTAGCTTAGCTCCAATTATTCTTTGGGATCCAAACAGGGATGAATTTAAAGGCCACCAACCATGTTTTCCCTATTTAAAGACGGTTACATGACTAGTTACACGAGTAAATATGGTGACACAAAATAAAACATAGCGATTTTTTTTTTTAATCAAATAAAAAAAGATAACTATAGTGTATGGGCAGAAGCATAGCACTTCCACCTCGGTGCAGTAATATCATCACTCCTTGGTTGTATTGATGGAAGTGAGAGGGAGGGGGGAGTTTTCAGGAGTGATGATATTACTGTGTCGAGGTCGAAGTGCTCTTCCGCCATACATCATAGTAAAAAATCGCCACATTTTATTTTGTCACCATACTTCCTTGTATAACTAGTCATGTAACCGTCTTTAAATAGGGAAAATGTGGAAGTGTTTGGTGACTTCTCAATTCATCCCTGTTTGGATCCTAAGGAATGAATGGAGCGAAGCTAAATGCTAACATAGTGGCGCCGCGCACTAGAGCGATTTAGTGTCTTTGTTTTGTCTCAAGATGCACACCAGTAATGTTTTTTTTCTAAAGCATGTTTATTGAACTATGGCACAATAAGTGCACATGCAATACCTTTAAGCATTTTCATGAGTGATTGTTAAAACTAAAGATAAAATGAAGTGATTATCAGTTTCTTCTTTTATGTCTGGCTAGCGTCCAGCAGCGGGACCCGTCTCCATCGAGGTTACGTTGAGGAGGCGGCTCCAGAGGACACACCCCCTGAAACAACGCACATAGTGTTTGTGGTGCATGGGATTGGCCAGAAGATGGATCAGGGCCGTATAATTAGAAATACAAGCATGTGAGTCTACTGATCAAACAGCTGAATCTGCACAAAACAAGTCATCTAAACCTGACAGTAATTGATGCGTTTCACTGATGGACAGGATGCGTGATGCTGCCCGAAAGATGGAGGAGAAGCACTTTTCTGAGCGAACAAATGAACACGTTGAGTTCCTTCCTGTGGAATGGCGATCTAAACTCGCCCTTGATGGAGGTATGGACTAAAGACAATACAAAAAAAAAAATATTATCTATCATTGATATATAGTTCATTTATGATGAAGTGTACTTTTTCAGACACTGTGGACTCCATTACACCAGACAAAGTGCGAGGTCTTAGAGACATGCTGAACAGCAGTGCCATGGACATTATGTACTACACAAGCCCTTTGTACAGGGATGAGGTGACATACAGCTTCAATTCTCCATTCTTTCATTCATTTTCTCATTATGTTTTCCTTTTCAGCTCTCTAACCCATTATAAACTAGTCATGTTTCAAAATCTATCAAAAGGTTATCGCGACTTTTTATCTCACAATTCTGACATTGTTTTTTCTCAGAATTGCATGATACAAACTAGCAATTGCGAGTCAGAAAAAAGTCAGAATTGCGTGATATAAAATTGTGAGTTATAAAGTCAGAATTGTTTGTTTGAGATTTAAAGTCTCAATTCTGAAAACAGATCAGTCTTTTTTTTGCTCAAAATTGGACTTTATAACTTGCAATTGCGAGTTTATATCTAACAGTTGCGACAAAAAAAGTCAGAATTCTGAGATATAAAGTCGCAATTCTGACTTTATTACTGGTAATTGCAACTTTATATTGCGCAATTCTGACTTTATAACTTAAAATTGTGAGTTTACATCTCAAAATGACGAAAAAAAAGTCTGAATTGCGTGATATAAAATTACAAGTTATAAAGTCAGAATTGTGAGATGTAAAGTATCAATTCTGAGAACATATCAGTCTTTTTTTTCGCTCAAAATTGGACTTTGTTCCCAGAATATAAATTCGCAATTCTAACTTTACTGACAATTACGACTTTATATCCTGCAAATCTGACTTTATAACTTGAAATCTCAAGTTTTCATCTTACAGATCTGAGAAAAAAGTCAAAATTGTGATTTTGAATCAAGCAATTCTGAGAAAATAGAATTGTGAGATAAAAAGTCGCAATAACCTTTTTTTACTTTTTATTCAGTAGCACAAATGGGCTTCCATAGGAAATCATTTACTGACTTTCCCATGAACGTCAAATGTTTTTTTATTCAGTACCTATGTTTAGGCTGTCTAGGTTTTGGAGCATAGCTATTCTCAGTCTCTTTCTCGTAAAGTTTGACTCAATGTCCCACACTGAAGCACACTCTGTCCTACTATTTCCTAGTACACAAATAAAGTGTCACAATTGTTCATTTCATGCTCACTGCACTTGCATCCTTAGATCACCCGGGGTCTGACCAAAGAGCTGAACCGACTCTACACGCTCTTTTGTGAGCGTAACCCAGAATTTGCAGAGAAAGGAAAGGTGTCCATCGTCTCCCACTCACTCGGCTGTGTCATCACCTTTGACATCATGACAGGGTGGGATCCTGTGCGCTTTGTTCATGAAGAGGTACCAGATGCCATGGAGACTGATGTTAGCAGACAAGAGCGCCAGCTACTGGAGGATCTTCGTAACACATGCTTAAGGTTTACAACTAATTATAGTTCTCTACACCCTACACTACACCCCTGTTATATTAGTAAATATAATAATAATAAGCAGCACAATGACAATGGACATTCTGGAAAAAAATGTATGTCTCAAGTAGCTGCATCTCAATTTGCATTTAAATGTAATTCTGCAAACTGTTTAATGCAGCTCAGAGATGCCATGAATGCATTTATACAATTAACAAATAATGTGTAACAGTTTCCTTCCAAATAGCCGATTCATTCAGGAATGAAGAAAGTGACTTGCTGATTTAATTTCCGCATACTACTATACTACTCTTACAATTTGGACCTAAAAAAATATATGCTGAAATAGCTAAGTAGTATACTACTATGCAGTTTCAGATATAATTTTGGATTTCTTAGTGAATTTCTTATTGAATCACTCACCCGATTTGTTCAGAAATGCTGAATCACCCAGGAACGAAACACTACCATGTTGATCAGAGATAGAAGAATAGAAATATACAAAACAGTCAATACTGACAATATTGTGTCTAAATTGTACATCGCTTAAAGTTAACTTTTATTTATTATATATAATTGTATAAAGTATAAAATGGCAATCATTAAAGGAACACTAACAAGTGTCTGCTTTGCTAAATGGACATGGTATTTTAAAACCAGACTGTCCAACCTGAAACCACATGGCCACCTTAACTGTAGCAACTGTATAACAGCATGCTAACAACCACTCTAGTAATTGCATAGCAATATGTTAACATCCACCCAGAACACACTAGCAACAACCTCTCAAGTTGAGCAATCACATAGCAACATGCTAACACTCAGAACACTATATCAGCGTGCTAACAAACACTCAAAACACACTAGCAACATATTAACAACCACCAAGAACACAATAGGATAACAATAACACAATAGTACACTAACAACCTCTCAGAAAACTGTAGCATAGCAGCACACTAACAACTTCACAGAACACTGTATCAGCACAGAAGCAAGCTAACATCTACTCAGACCACTATAGTAACATGTTAACATCCACCCAGAACACTCTGATAACCTCTCTAAAAACTTAACAACAATCCAATAGCAATATGCTAACAGCCATTCAGAACACTAGAAACCATGGATATGTATAGACGCCCCGTTCAACCACACAATCATGTAGACGTTTCTTCCATCTTGGAACGGTCCACTTGACGTTGTGGTGAATGACGTCTTGTCAAGACCTCTACAATATGTCGGATGGCTTACATAGCAGCCCCATCTATGACTAGAAACTGCATAGCAGCAACAACATTTAGCATGTTAGCAAGCTTAACCATTGTAACAACATGCTAACCATACAGAACACTCTAGCAACATGCTGACAACTATTTATAACACTAAATCCTGCATATCAGCATGATAAAAATCTGAAGTACTGTAGCAACATGCTAACAACCGCTCAGAACAATGTTAACAACAACATAGAAAACAATAGCAAGATACTAATAACCTCTCTGAATACTCTAGCAACAGCATAGAAACAAGTTAAAAGCTGCATAAACATGCTAACAACCTTAACCACTGTAACAACATAACAACCACCCAGACCAATAACAACCATTAGCAACATGCTAATGTTAGCTCCTAACATCCTGGCTGTCTGTTTTGCATGGGTCGGGGGGGGGGGGGGGGGGGGGGGGGGGGGGGGGGGGGGGGGGGGGGGGGGGGGGGGGGGGGGGGGGGGGG
>JAUMHE010000075.1:4737237-4750145 GCA_032359235.1 Enteromius mattozi
TTTGTAACACAACGCATGCATCCTGATTTGTGGTCTCAGTCTTTTAGACTTTTTCATATCGCAGATGTGCACATATTACTTGTTAATAGCATTTGTGTATCATTTAGACTTCTTGTGATGGTGTTGAGGCAGTGAACAGCACTGCTGGGTCAGCATCTAATGCGCGCAGCCTCCTCCTGTGAAGGTCAAGACTCACCGCTTGACTGCAGGATGCATGACACTGCGCGGATTAATTCCCTGTAATTTCATAATCTGATGTGCTATAGATTATACCATAATCTGCCCCTCAGAAAAGCGTTACGGTCATCAATCGATATGATTTAACATTGTCGATGTGCCTCGCGGGTGTGATATTGACCCGGAGTTATGTTTCCAGGAGCGCGAGGAGCTGTAAAAGCCAGAGGAGCGGGTCGTGACTTTCTGACGATGAGACACGAATTAAACATCAATCGCATATTGACTCGCACAGGATCTTCCCTCTTGAGTTTTAACGTTGTACCGGATCTTCAAATGACCACCGAATGACCTTTAAGGGATTCTGAATGGCAACTGACCTTAGAAAGACCTTGGAAAGGTGCATGCCGTTCGTCAATGGTGTGCCGCAGAGAGCTCATAATATAATGAGCTTCTTAAACTACTGTTCTCTGATTGTCCTTAAAGCACAGCTGACCCTTAGCCTATAGAAATTACTGGTAAATTCTGCCATTATTTACTTGGCCTCATGTTTCTTCAAAACTGTATGACTAGGCTTAGTTTAATTTAGATTTAGTTTAGATTTATTTATTCGTTTGTTTTGTTTGTTTGTATCAATGAATGAATTAATGAATTAATGAGAAGGTAACTGTAACTTTATCTCACAATTCTGACATTTGTTAGCAATTCTCGTTTTATGTCTCTCAATTCAAAAAGTCTAAGTTGTGAGATATAAATTCAGAGTGGCCAGGGAAACAGTCTGAATTGTGACATAAAAAAGCAGAATTGCAATAAAAAGTCAGAATTTTGAGATATTCAGAATTGCAAGAGAAAAAAGTCTAAAGTGTGAGATGAAAACTCAGAATTGCAATAAACAAGTATGTATTGTGAGATATTAACAATTGCGATAAAAATGTGAATTATGAGATATTCAGAATGGCAAGGGAAAAAGTCTCAATTGTGAGATTAAGAACCTAGAATTGCAAAAAAAAAAATAAATAATCGAAATTGAGATATTCAGAATTGCAATAAAAAAGTACAGATTATGAAATATTCAGAACTGCAAGGGGAAAAATCTAAAATCCAATTGCAAGCTCAGAATTGCAATAAAGAAGTCTTAATTGCGATATACAATTGTGAGATATTAATTTTGCGTAGCTATACCTTTAAGTGTCTTCAAGAAAAAGGAATTCAAATACAAATTCGGGATTTAAATAATGCATTGGAGTATTATAGGAATGAAAGTGAAGGGTCTTAGATGGAGAAAAAAATAGCACTGTTCATTGTTATCATAAATACCCTTCAAAACAATTATTTAAATATGTTTTCAACCCAATAAACAGCCCGTGTACCCATAATTCCACCTCCTGATGAAAACTACAGCCTATTTGTCACCGGTGAGAATGAAGACCTAGAAAAAGCGATTAGTGAATAAAGAGATCATACACCCAGGCACACAAACATCATCGTTCTTCCCCGGCGTTCTCTCTGTTCCAGACAAATGCTGTGTACAGGAGGGGGGGGTGAAATGATGAAATTCAATTTGTTGCTCATAAGACGAAAACAGAGAGTAGAAGAGCAGGAGAGAGAGATATTGAGAGATTTAGGCCAGATGTTAGTTAACGGAAGAAGTGGGACAGGAGAGTGTTTGTTTGTTTCTCTCTCTCTCTCTCTCTATCTGTGTCAGAAGCCCATCAGGTCCACAGGACTGGATGAGTTCTCAACCTCTCTGAGGGGATGTCCGTCCCGCCAGCAGGCTCATTCAGGACAGACGTAGAGCTGTGAGGTTTTAATGGTCTTGTGCAGTAGTCGGGTCATGCACATATGCATCTTGATCCTAATAAACTACATAGATTCAGTCCTAACAGATCTGACTGATTGGGATTTGCAGTTGATATTCTGCAGTGGATATATTAGGAAAAATATATTAAGACATACTTGTTCAAGCTCTATAATTGATTTACGGTGATTTAAAGTCTTAATGAACTGATGGCGCCAACAAAGCAGTCATTAGACGTGAGCTGATTCATTGAGTTAAGTGATGTAGCCATGATCTTACACAGGCAGGATGGGTTAATTAACACTATTCTGATGATTTTTTTTCCAAGCACAGTTTACCAATCAATCTTAATAACTACTATTAATTTAGCATTTAATACTTTATAAGTGATATGTAATAGTCCATGAAGGCTGGAAGTGAAAAACTCCTTATAATCAGGTGTGTAGAATTATTAGGCATGTTTTCTTTCACTGATAAAATGAGCCAAAAAAGAGGTTTAGACTGAAATTACAAAAGTGATTGATTCCCCATGAGAAATATTAAAAAAATAATGCAATGAAGAAATGAGAAGTTAAGACATGACCAGCAAAATGCTCACTGGGTCACCGTGGTCAGATAAAAAAAAAAAAAAACAGGTGGAGATATATATATATAAAGCATTCAAAATAGCATTCAGTATAGCATTCAAAATATAATTTGTGCATGTACTGTGTAAGTTTATTATGCATATATAAATATACATGCATACAACATATATTTAAAAAAAATATTTGCATGTATTTAGATGTATATATTTGTATTTATCTGATTTATATTATATATAAAAATATATTTATACACACAAACACACACACAATTAATCACATCCCAAATTTTTTTTATGTAACGTGTGTACTGTTATATTTATTATATGAACATACGCATGCATGTATATATTTAAGAAACAAATGTATTATGTTTATATGAAATATTTGCATATAATATAAACTACATGAATATAAATGTATATATAAATACATTTGAATATTTTCACAATATATACTGCATGTGTGTTTATTTATACATTATATGCATAATAAATACACACAATACACACATATTCAAAAAACCACAGAAATGTTGTGGATTTTTCTTTTGCTACTGGAGCAAATGAGAATGTAAAAATATATTTTTTAATAAAGTAATTTCTGTTGGCATGGTAATGTACATAGCAAAATTAATGCATTTACTCTTGGAAAAATAGATCTGCTACAAAGCTGCTGCAACAGAGAAAGTACAGGCTCACTACTGCTGATACATCCACAACATGCTGCTGTGAGCATGTAAGAAATACTGCTGCTGCACATATAACATATATGATATAATCCCTATATAGTAACATGAAATCACCATGTAGCAGATCTATACAGGTGGAGCTGGGGAAGGTAGAGGGTTTCTGAAGAGCGCTATACCTGCTGAAGCGAACATTAGCCAAATATTTACATTTTGATCATGTTTAAAAACAATCAATCAGCTGTGCTATGTAAAAAATGATGTCATTATGTCAGATTGAGTTTGACCTATAGTACTGCGCCATCTAGAGTTTCATGCCAGAACTTTGGATATATTCGTACCGCTTAGGACCCTTTAAAGTCATGTAAAGAGTGCAGTACAGCTGACAGAGCAGGTTTTGTTATGCTCTATCAGTTGATTTCTCACAGGCCCTTCGCCAGTGACTCTGCGATATCTCTCACAGTAGGGACATATGGTTCTCTCCTCTTCAGTCCCAGCCAAACCTCTGCTAACCTTCAGAATTCAAGCGCTGCCAACCCGTTTGTCCTCTGAAAGAGGGCTGTCTGGGTTACCGTCTCTTACCTGTCACGTCTCTTTCTCTCTTCAGGATCAAGGAATACCCCGGTGTACCTGTCGTGTACCTGTCCTGACGCTACCGTCTGTGCATTTATATAATTACTCTCTTCATCTCCTTCCAGTCAAATCGAAAACTTTTTATTGATGCTTGGTGACGCAGCTTGGTCTGGTTTTGAAATCAGTTTCCTATGTGGGTTAAAACACTAGAGTGAGCGCATGGCTGTACGGGATGGGAGCCAGGCAGAGGACAGTTTAGGTAAATAACAGGCAGTTCTAAGCTCCTTTGAAGATCACATCCTTAATCCCTCGCCTAGTGATTTATGAAGGGAGAGGTAAGTGTGCGCGCGTATGGGTTCATGGTCAGGATGCTGCGCAGATATTGAGATGTAGACACTTCTCCGCGAGGTCAGCGGTGCTAGTTTCATCAAAAGCACTGCTGAACCTCGAGGATTCTTTCAGCTGAATGTGACAGGGTGGTTGATTTATTTTCAAGTTAGATATGCTTCACATCTGTATATCAAACAAACTGCAAGAGGCATTTTTTTATTGGAGGATTTTTAGCTCTAAGGATAGGCTACTAAATATAGTAGCTACATTTATTAACTTGGCAGATATTTTATGCAAAATGAGTTAGATGAGGTAATGTCACAGAAGTAGCTACTATGATTCATGCTACAGGTCAAGATAAATATTAATAATACACACAGGGAAATGCAAACACCGATCTTTCAATTCATACAACCATAGGCTAGTTTATGTAAAATTGTGCAGTTACAGTTATGTTATCCAATAATAAAACGCACATGCATAATTCGCCGAGTGTCTCGTTTGACAGTTATGATTGTATAAACAGCAGTCAGAACAAAATAAACTCTTCGAAAATGTATAGTATACAAAAAGCATACACACACTCGCATCGCCGAAGCTCATCGGCGCCATCTTGTGCACCAAGCTCATAGCCACTGGGTCCCCTTGAAACATTTCCGTTGTGCAGCGATTCTTAAACAAAAACATTCACAACCAAGTCTGCTTAAAAAAAAGGCCAATTGACTTTTGCATTTTACTGGGCTTAAGATGTCTTTGTGTTCCTAATGCCATGCTCTACTGAGCTACAGAAACAGAAAGTCAGAAACAAAACAACAACTGAAGCGCCTGACATCTATCTAAGCATTACAAATAACAAAACCACATTAGGTTGCGCTTGAATTACTTCTCGAGGTGCTGTTTAGTCAGACTGCATCATTAGTGTTACTATCTAAAGGGGTCTTGAGGAAGATGTTGCCCCAAACACTGATTGGAGAGTGTGTGTGTGCAGTGGATTATTCTCTGTTGCCAGGTGATTGATTGCTCAGGTTTTGTTTGTATGTGATTATCATAGTTTCCTCGGTGTTACTGTTGCGAAAATGTGTTTGCTGCTTAACAATACAGTTATGAATGACAACATGAATTGGCATAAATTACATAAGAACCTGTTTAGCCATCTAAAAACAGGCACATTTTTAATAAATATAATATAATATAATAAAATACCCATTAAAGATCTGTGTCCTTGAGTCTTGTGTATCTTGATCAGATAAATAGCTCCAGTTTTTCACAAACTATTTCTTTTTTTTAGCATCCTTTCATATTTGAGTCCTTTCCAACAGTGACTGTGAATTTCAGAACCATTTTTCACACCAAGGGCAACTGAGACACACAAATATAAATAAAACAATATATTATTATTATTTTTAAATATCTATTATAGATATTTAATTAAACTAGCAATATGTTATTTATGTACTTCAAAACTATAATAATTCAATTAATTATACACCAGATTCTGTTCAGTATATAACAAGTATAAAGGATTTGAAATATAATAAAAGTGTGTTGTTGAATATAGTGAATATATATTACTCAAGACACGTTTAATAGTATGCCATACATAGTTTTAATAGAGGATGGCAACTTTTGGAAATGGTTTTGCTGAAAGTACTGCATGCCAAAGCGTGGTACACTTAAACCCTCTCTAAATTCATCCTTTTTAAAGCACTGCCATTAGAAATATTAAAACAATGCTCAGCTTAAGCACATACATATCTCAAGAATCTTTTATTTGCCAAAAATCCTAGTGTTTTGTGGTCTTAGCATAGAAATGTAGACATGCGACAGATTGTATCAGATCAGAATAGACATCATTCTGTCAGTCTGAAAAAGAGTCTATGGCAAGCGGGTTTACTGCAGACTATTTGTCATTTATTAATCATGAGAGCCTAGTTGTGCCCACAGCCATCCACTGAGCTAAAACACTGAGATAGGATCTGCAGTAAAATCAGTTCTGAGTGCTGACGGCACCACAGACGCACTGGTGTTCCTGGTGTCCTGTGTTTGTCTGGGCATGGATCCATCGCTGGAGCGGGTGGAGCTCTGGGCAGATGGTTGGCATCAGCATTCAGCCACTGTTTCAGCATAACTTTCCCCTGCATGCCCACACACCAGATCAGGCTAGGATGCCCTCAGAGAGGACAGTTAAAGAGAGAGAGAAATATACAAATGCAAAGATCATAAAATAAAATGCAATGTTAAAAAAATGTTGAAATATTCGTATTTGATTTTATTGGTATTTTACGCTCACTGTGATTTAAAGGAGTCATCAGATACACTTTTTGTGCAACACCGTTTTTGCATACCTTACTGCATGTCTGTGAAAACCCATAGATGCTAACATTCAAAAGCATCAGTTTTCAATATATCCCAGCATATTAATATTGTAACGTGATATTGATTTCAATATGACTTCAAGTAATTGTGTAAAAATTACGCTTTATCGAAACTCATGTGAAAAGGAATAAAAGTGGTCAGTGTTTTACTGCCTCTAGTGTTTATTTCTTTTGGAAACTCTAGTGATATGTACTTGTTGGTATGTATTTCGTGTCTCGCTAAAAATTGCACCAACGTACTTTTATACCATGAGACCAGACAGCATTTTACACAAGTTGGTTAAACTAGTTTATTAATGAAATGTCTATAACACATTTTGGTTCAAATTTATCAACTGTCCAAATAAGCTCTGTTTTCAGCAAACCATTCTAGTCCTTGTTGCTTTAAATGCTAATGAGCTCTGCTGACCCCGCCCCTCTCTTCCATGGAGTGAGGAGCACACTTTAAACTTCAGCCTTATAAAAACCTTATACTTCTTCTGTAGATAAAGCTGAATCACGAATGATTTGCATGTTGGTAGTAAATGATGACTGCTATGTTCATTATAACATCCAACAGCAAAACACTTTAATCGATTAATTGGAGATATCTTGCCTTCCCCTGCACCGGAGTCGACACAATGATGACTGATGACAGCTCAATCATGGCAGGGCTAAGGGTAAGATGGTCTTGTCAGTCAACTATCATAGAAGCGGCCTGTGCAGAACTGTCATTCTGATAGGAATCTCAGAACAGCCTGATTTGAGAAATGGAATTTTAAAACTGGGATTAAAAAAAAAAACCTGGTGGATTTTTATTATTATAGGTGTCACGATAAGGAGTCGAGGAAATGTGCGGGTTCATGTGCAGGCTGTTTATTATGTTAAACAGAGCAGAATCAGACAGTCAGGATCAATACCGGCGAACAACAGTGTCAGAGGCGAGGCAGAAACATAAACAAAGTCCGTGGTGTGGGTCGTGCGAGGGGTAAACAGAGTCTGAGGGGTGAGACGAGACGATAATCCAAACGGGAGCAGGGGTCGGCAACGATAAATCCAAATAGACAATAGAAACACGGAAACACGGGTGGAAAATCTATCAGAGAGACAGTGCAATGGACCGTGACGAGACACAAACACATCCGGGGTTTTATACATGTGAAAACTAGGTCAATGGGTGGAGCAAACAATGAAACACCATGACAACTGACAAGCGGGGTGGAGACATGAGTTCGTGGCAATGAATACATGAAAACAAACACAAAACATAGAGAGTCCGCTGGGTGCTGGAGTGCCATCCCCTGAGCTGGGCTGGCACATCCAGCTGATCCTGACAATAGGATGTACACACACTTCCAACACACATTTATGTTCAAACTATTTGTAAAATGATTTTCTACATCCGATTAATAGTGTAGATATTAGGAGGCAGGTACATGGCACTATTTTTAACTAAAACCTTTTTATACAATTTTGCAGTTCATCAAGACAACATGGGTTTTAGCCTGGAAACACAAACTTTTAAAAACGTGCAATGTTTCATTGTGTATTAAGTTGTCTTCTGTATGTGAAATTTTTCAAAAACACAAAAACACTTAATCATTGTCACGTTAACATAGCCTTAGTTTTGCCAGACTTTTGACTATCTGCGTTAAATCATGACCATGATTTAAAGGGTTAGTTCACCCAAAAATAAAAAATTAATTAATTACTTTACATTAATTACTCACCCTCATGTCGTTCCAAACCTGTAAGACCTTTGTTCATCTTCAAAACACAAATTAAGATATTTTTGATGAAATCTGAGAGCTGTCTGACCCTTCATAGACAGCAACACAACCGAAACATTCAAGGCACCAGAAAGGTAGGGAGGACCATGGGACATCAGTGGTTTAAGAATAATTTCAACTTTTTGTGTGCACAAAAATCAATTTTGCATTTAAAATAAGTTTTTGTATGTGTCTCTTTTGCACGGGCAATGTTTCAATAGCTTGCTCCCCTGATGCCCACCCTAAGTGCTCTCTTAATGTTGACGGGTCATTTGCTCAACACAACCCAGCATTACAATGTGCCAGAATTCCAGGAAATCAGTGACGAGGCTGCTAAATTCTGATTGGCTGCTTTGACGACCAATAACAACATTCCCTGCATTACCAATGACAGAGAAAGAGGAAAAATACAGTGCATGCAAAATTATTATGCAAGCTGATATTTTGTTCCAAGCGCATACTTTCTTCTTTGCATACTTTCTCCACAAAACACTTTTCAGTTATGGCAGAGATCTAACCCCATAAATGCCCACCAAAAAAACAAACAAACAAAAAAAACCTTTGTCTGAACGTTTGAGCTATAACAGTTTGTGAGAGTTTGATTATAAACACAACATGGTTGTTAAAGGAGACTAGAGAGTAGATGAGTTTACCTGTCTTCATTGTGATGAGGTTTAGCATCATTTCTCAACTGATTAGCAAGCACCTTTTTCAAGACAAATAAACAATAATAATACAATAAAACATCCTAAGTGCTTATTACTGAAATATGTTAACTATATTTTAAAACAGACCTTATTTCACACATTAAACCAAAAACTCATTTTGACTTGAGGACGATGGAACCAGGGAGTGCTAAAATGCTTCCAGACGTCATGCATGTAGTAGTCTATAGCATTTCCAAACCCTGACCTGATGTTTCTTTGGTAATCTGTGTACATTTTGAGTCTTTTTGTGTTAAAATATGGAAGTACAAGAAAAAGTCTATGGAACGCAAAAGCTTTGAAGCTCAATGTCTCAAAACTGCTCAGAATACAGATAAATCCAACGCGGCAATTTAGCCTATAATATCAGCACTGAAAAAAAATCAGAAGGCTCTTAAAACTCTCTGCAGTTACTGCAAACCATTTATTTTAAGGCTTTTATTCAATGTATCTTTAGATGATCAATATATGTTCTTCTTTATTATCTAAGTCATCTACTGAAGGCTTCAGCCAGAGCAGAACAGCAGATAGTTTATGAAGACTGATGGTGTTCAGTGTGAGCAATGGTGTATTGGATGACGAGGCTCAGCTGCATTAACGTCAAAGCCCATCCCCACCGACCTCAGAACAGTGCTGACATCTCACAGCATGACCGTCTACACAAGGTCGACATAAAGAGGCACTGACGTCAGATCAGTTACACTCTGCTGCTCAAGCCTATAGCTGTGACTTCCAGGCTGAGGTGAGAGGTTTTGATTGCTCTGCAGAGGTTATCAGGTTCAGAGTTTAAGTGTTCAGTTCAGATGATTGTGGATGAAATAATTATTGTACATTTCCTGTCTGCCAATGAGGTTGTTGTTTGTTTTTTTTTCTTCATCTTTTGCTGTACAATATCACTCCAGATATTGATTTTCATTGTGAGATAGATTTTCTGATGTTATTTATGATAAACCTAATAATAGTGTTTGTGTCAAGGCTGTATCAAAGTTTCTTGGGTTATAATGAATAAATACACTGAAGCCAAAACAAAATATTTAAGGTGTGAATTGTTATTTGTGCAAAGAATGTTTTAAAGTTTCTCAGGTTTCAAATGAAAATATAGACAAATAAATAAATAAAAATACAAAAACATTGTAGTGCAAGTGTAAATCTTGCTTACAACATTTTCCAGAAAAATGGTATATCAGATTATTCTTTTATAACGTACTTGAGAATAATTTTATACATTTTTATATGTATAGTTTGTAAGAAAAAATTTATTGGTGATTTTAAAAATATATTAATATTTTTACATATTCATTCATGTCATGTATTATTATTATTATTTTAAGAAATTGAAATGAAAAAAAGAAAACATCTTTTTATTTATTTATTTACATTATTTAAAAAAAATTCTAAAACATTTTTCTTGGGTTTTAAGAGGATAAATAAACAGAAACAAATGGTAAGTGCGAATTGGAATCCATGTTGCATTTGATTTCCTGTTTTACTAAACTGTTCCATGTGTTTATTTTAGCAAGGTTATATTAAAGTTCCTCAGGTTTCAAATAATAATAATAATACAAAAACGTGGGTAGTGCAAGTTCGATTCTACCTTGCAACACTTTCCCATTTTTTCTGAAATGTTTCCTGTGTTTGTGGCAAGGTTGTATCTTGGGTTTCAACTGTTCAAACAAATACTTAAAAAAAAAAAAAAAAATCTCAGTTTCAAAATCTAAAAAATAAGTATTAAAAAGAAAATATGCAGACAAAATAAAACAAAGACAACAAAACAAACACGGTGCTCATGTTGGCAGTGGAAGTTCAAATCTGGCATGCAACGTTTTCCCATCTTCACTGAATTGTTTCCTGTCATCTCTGCACTAGCAGACCATCAAATCCACATATTTAATTTTTAAGGTCAAACATAAGCATTCATCCCTGTGTCTATAGCCTCCATTCATACATAGAGCTTTGTTACTAAATATAGAATTAATACATGATACTGTTGCAGTCAATCAGGATTACTCCTCCTACTGAAAGTATGCTCTCTGTTTCTCTATACACTCCTCTGGGTATTATAACCAGCCAGTATTTATTAATGGGAAGCGAGGCTGATGCTTGGATTGGTTAAACAGGGAGTGTCAGTCTCGCAGTCATTACTGTCATTAAAGCTACTCTTGGATATCTGCCTTGTGCAGAAAGCGAACATCTGGCTAACAAAGAAGCAGCGCAGTGCATAAAACATGCACGTACACACTCACACTGAACTCCATCATATGTCAGGGTGTATTGTACTTCCTCCCGGTCTATTTTTAGAAGCCAGTAATCCAGTACACATTAGTCTAAATCTCATGCCATGCTCTGTGCTGCACAAGGACGCACCACAGCCTGATTTGTGTTTTCATTGACCCTGTGTATCAGATTTTTATTCATTAAATCTGCTTTAACCATGGGCCGAGCTGTACATCTGTTCAATCCTGAGTGCAGGGTAAATTCCAGTGGAATTCCAGTAAAGGATGTGGATATGTGCATACCAGCCTAATCTGTTAAAATGGCATATAGTGGCTTAAATAACATTCCTGGAGTGCATTAGTGTATCAAAGTTTGCTTATGGCTATTGTGCAATTTCATACTCTCACTAGTTTACACTAGTTTATCAGCTAACAATGCCTTTCAGAAGATATACATATTCTGTTATTTTCTCCAACTAACAATTGTAATTTCTAGCACTTTTCAAATTGTATATTTAGCGCGATAACATTATGCGAATGAAATTACAATTTTGTTTTGTTTTTATTTTTAACAACAACAACACAAAAATGTAAATACATTTCACATTATTTATTAAATGTTTATGATTAAGATGATGATGAAGATTATTACAAAGATTATTTTTGTTGTTGTTGTTGTTTAAGAAAGTAACTTTTAATCAGCTAGGATTCATTAATTTGAAAAAAAAAATCATCAATTAAAATTTTGCATTGCCTTGTTTTAGGGATAATACCAATTTAAATCCATAATTTAAGCAGTAGTGTCCCATCAGAAAATGACAGGTTATTTTTTTGTTTTTCTAAAGTGTTTTGTTTTGTTTATTTTTTATTCTTAAAATGTATATTATTGTTTCCACTAAAAAATTAAGAAGGACAAGTTTCTATAATGCTAATAATAAAGTGTTTCCTGAGCAGAAAAGCAGCATATTAGAATGATTTCTGAAGGATCATGTGGCACATGAATTAATGATGCTGAAAATTTAGCTTTACTTGCACAATAATAAATTACATTTTAATATATATATATATAAAAAAAATACATTTTAAAAATATTTGACAATATTACTGTTATTAGAATATTTTACATTAACATTTGTACAGTAGATAAGACACTTTATTATTAAAGTTATTATTTTATAAAAGTTAGGTTTGTCATTTTGCATATAAACTTACAATACCTGTAACTTTCAGATAGATGCATGCGTGTGTTTATTGGAGATCTGACAGTGAGGAATTGTATTGTTGATCACCTGACCGGACAGAGGTATCGGCTAGCAGCAAGTCAGCAAGGCGGAAGATGTGTGTGTGTGTGTGTGTAGGTCAGGTCTAGAGTTGTATTCATCAGATGCCTCTGTAATGCAGCCTGTGTGACTTTTATTTCACCCTCACAACTGTTGCTATCACTCAGTTCCTTTTCAGGAACTCACACTGCGTCTATAGATGCGTTGGGAACGCCTCAGCGTTAGCCACGCTCTGAATCTGCTGTAAATCTGTACAAATAAGGGCTCCGGCGTCATAGGCGGTGACGTCATGATTTCCGGAGCTTAAAAGCCCAGGTGCCGCGCATCACACACTGGCTTCATTCATTCAGCACGCGCTCTACTGCAGTGGTGTAGTCTACTTTTTTGCAGTGGGTATACTGTCATACTTGTGCTCATCCATCCTAGAGCGACACATCGCGG
>JAUMHE010000075.1:4751360-4771413 GCA_032359235.1 Enteromius mattozi
CCCATCTTTACTTCTGAGAGACTCTGTCTCTCTAAGACATCCCTTTTATAGCTAATCATGTTACAGACCTGATGTCAGTAAACTTAATAGGTAATCACAGTCATTTAAAAATATTAACTCTATTAATGTATGGAATGCCACAAGGATCTGTCTAATTTGTATGTTTAATGAGTATGCTCTATAAAGACATGAAAGATGATGATTGTTTGTATTTTATCAGCTTAGAAAAATTGTGTTCAAAATAAAAGTTTTCGTTCACATAATTTATGTGTTTGTACTGTGTATATTTATTTGCTATATATAAATACATACACATACTGTATATATTTAGAAAATATGTATTTGTACACAGTACACTGTATACTGTATACTGTATGTATATACATTTATATTCTTATATTTCACTTTATATGTAAATATATTTAAAATGTAAATAATTTTCATGAATATATACATGAATGTGTTTGTATTTATATATACATAGTAAATATACACAGTATACACATATCTTATGTAAACAAAAACTTTTTTGGATGCAATTAATCATTTTAAAGCACTAATTGTAACATATAAAATAATAAACTACTCCTATGTAGAAACATCAAAAAAATTGCTGTGAGACTGCTTTGCAACAATTTGTATTGTCAAAAGTGCTACAAATAAACATGAATTAAACTGAATTAAGTATAGTTATACTTAAAGTGGCCTTTTAGTTCATTAATATTATCTGCAGTTTTTTAATCTAATTGTAATTCTAATTAATTTTCTGTTTGGGTTCTGTTTGAAATATATCTTGTGGCACTGTGTGCCATTTTCAAAACACTCAACAATGTACAGTTTAACGGACAGTATGCAGTTAGTAGTAAACTAATTATTTCATCTCAAACATAGCCACAGACTTTCCCCTTATGTTTTTCTAGCAGAGCATTCTGGGTAGTTGAGTTCATGTGAGGCTACAGTACATGGTGGTTGTTGGCCTACTTCACCTGACAACAATACAGAGAGGGAAGAGGCCACAAATCTCATAATCCACCATGACTCTGAACCTGGGATGATTAAAAAACCAAGCCCGAATAATGCACTCTGCTTTAAATATACAATCACAACCCAAATACTCCTAATGGGCTCACCAGAGACGGAAAAAAGAAATTGGAGCAAATATTTTGGCAAAGCTAAATCTGTTGAGGGTGGATAGAGACGTGCAGACCCAAGCAGCTTTGTCTCTTCAGTTATTCTCATATGCTGTGACATATGAAAAGTATAATGACTGGTAAGTTAACATGATTATAACAAGCATAGTAAAAATTATGTGTGTGTGGATTCCAGTATGCATACATATTTATATAGACACAACATCATCAAAGAATCCTTAATAAATAAATAAATAAATTTAAATTCAACATGGGAAATAATAAGGAATTTTATTATTATTATCATTCACATTTTGATCAGCAAATCAGCGTATTAGAATGATTTCTGAAGCAGGATGTGACACTGAAGACTGGAGTAATGATGCTGAAAATTCAGCTTTGCATTACAATTTAATTAAAATTGAATAATATTTCATCATTGCTTTGTTTTACCTGTACTTTTTCTCAAAAAGCACAACTTTGGTAAGCATAAAAAACTCCGGAAACATAAAAAAGACACAATTCTAAAACCTTTGACATATGACTATAACTTTTCAATGTTATAAAGAGCTCAAACTATTTTATAGTTTAAATATGTCTCTTTTTTTCTGTGTGTGTGTGTTTTCTTTGAATAATTTAAACATTTCAGTGACTTTTTATGTTAATTATAATCAGGATGGTTACTCCACTTTTTTTAACTTTAAGTCTCCCCCAAAATAAGTTATGATAGCACAGACTATTTTGGTCTCTTTGTCTGTAGTCTCTGCAGCCGGAGTGCCTGTGACGCCTTATCTGTCATGTCAGGTGATATTTTTGAATTAGTGGCTCTGCACTCCTCGTTCTTGAGGCTTAAAGACATATGTGGTGATAAGTCTTACTGCCCTTGAGAGTTATGCTTACAAAGAATGCCTGGCATGTGTCCCTCTGTGGAACCGAAATCAGCTTAACGCTGAATAACAGACCTTTGCATTAATACATGCTTCTCTGATCCTAGAGAGAGAGAGAGACAGACACAGAGCGCTTTGGGGATCACAGTGAGCACAAGGTGAAGCTTTTCATTTTTGGACTTTAAATCATGAGCGACATATTTGGAACTCAGAGTTTAGAGCTTTTGCATGCATCGTCTAATCTGAGAACTCTAGGTTGCTCATGGACATATTAGGCTCCCCTGGCAAAATATTTTCTAGTAAGCCAATCCATAATAGACATTAATCCAAATTCCTATGCTTTATTTGAGTCCTGCACGTTATCTTTGTGGCCTTTTTTTACCAAAACAAAAATTAGGGCAAAATTATAAAGGCTAACCCAAAAGAATAAAACAAAAATAAAACAACCGAGAGAGAGTGAGAGAGAGAGAGAGAGAAACAACAAAAACAAATATTTGGAAAATAATTAACTTGTCCTTCAAAATCTTTTTATTATCAATGTTGAAAACTCAACTCAATATTTTTGCTGGAACCGTGAATGTTTTTTTTTGTTTTGATGACCAGAATGTTGACTTGAAAAAATTATGAATGAATAAATAAAAAAGAAAAATAATAAGCAAGCAGAATTTATTTGAAATAGAAACATAAAAGTATTTACTGTCACTTTTGATCAATTTAATGCAGCCTTTGTATGTTTTACATTTATAATGTTTTTTTTTTCTTTTCTGTGTAATATATATATATATGCTAAATGACGTGAATAATATATTTAAAAAAATAGAAACATTATAAATGTTGCAGTCACTTTTGATGATTTTAATATATTTTAATTTAGTCTTGTTAAATTGAAAGTACAAATTTAATAATAATTAAAATTTTCAAATTAAAATTTTATGTTTTTTTTCTCTCTCTCTGATATGTCCATGTTCCCCAAGGATGCACTTATTTGATTAAAAAAATGGCAATAAATACAGCAATATTGTAAAACATTTTTTTAATTATTTTAAATACAGCCTATTCTTTTTAACCTATGCTGCCATGCCATTTACCAACACAGTCTCACGACCAATTTGTACGTATTCGTACGAGGTGCCAAATTCGTGCTAATTCGTACTAATTCGTACGACCTTACTTGTACGATTTTGTATGATTGTCTAAAACCAAATGACGGGTAGGTTTAGGGGCAGGGTTAGGTTTAGGTCATTCGTACAAACTCATACGAATTGGCAACTCATAAAATACGTACGATTTAGAAGAAATCGTATGAATTCGTACGAGTGAGGTCGTACGAATTTGTACGAATTAGCCACCTCGTAAAATATGCACGAATTGTCGTGAGATCAGGTTGCATTTACGGCTTTGATCCAGTAGTCCACCCAGAATCAGGATGCAACAAATTAATCAAAAGTAACAGCAGAGGTGGGTAGAGTACCCAAAAACTGTACTCAAGTAAAAGTAAAAGTACTTACAGAAATATTTACTCAAGTAAGAGTAAAAGTAATAGTCAGAATAGTTACGTAAGAGTAAAAAAGTATCGGATGAAAAAACTACTCAAGTAGTTAGTGAAGAAGTTTTATTAACCAAAATATAAATTGGTTATGTGTGGTCTGGGTTAATATAGCCAGTTATGTATCAAGTTATTCTACTATTATAAACATGCTTCTGTGTGTTTGTCTGTGTTTGAAAAGTCCTGCCTAAATGAGATGTGCTAACATGTGACAAACTGCATGTCCTCTTCTAGCTTCAGGCCCAAATGTATACAAAGGGACCCCTACATATACAGAACATAAAATTAAGACTGCCACGTAAGAGCACAAGTATTAGATGTATAGAACACGCCTTAAAATGCTGTATAAAAGACGTAATTGAAAGACGTTCGAGAGACTTCTCTGCAGAGGCTCTCGGATTTATTCTCTTTGTAATAAAGTATATTCCTATGGCACCAAAAACCCCGGACTGAGTTTGATTCTTAAGAACCACGGAAGAAGCCACCACATTAGTAACTAGTTACTTTGGATCATATACTGAATATCCATCGTCTATTTTTATTTAGATATATAGGTAAAATGTATTATATATACACACACATAATTGTCAATTATTCCCTTGAAATAATTATTTATAATTTTCACCTTTTACACTGAATGATGTTTATACCATTGTTTGAAGCAACTGTATGCCATATTTATTCATACATATAAACAAACAGAAGACACTAACTGAAAAACCTTTATTGCTTTCCTATAGTATTAACCCTCAAATGACAATAATACATGGGATTGACCTATTTTTTTAAATAGAAAAAAAGCATATGAAAACATATGAATGGTATTATAATGTTATACTAAAACTACAGTGGAGCATAAGTGCAAATTGATTAATTGTGCAGCCCTAACACACACACACAAATTTTAATGTTTATTTTTAAATGTAATTTATTTCAGTGATGCAAATCTGAATATTCATCAGCATTTACCTCAGTCTTCAGCTTATTTAATGTAATGTAAATTAAACACTGCATTTAACGTATAAGGTACATGCACAACAAACTGGTAATGTCATAGTGGTATCGTGTAGCCTGTGGAAATGTAGACAGCACGCGGTGTTAATCAAAGATCTTCATAGTTAGAAAACAATAGCCGTTCCAGATTTGACTATAGATCCAAAGCCACGTCTTCAACGCTCCTGATGTCCTTAAACTTTCTGTTACAAGTTACAACTTCGCTTCAGACGACTCAAAGTGTGCTGTAGGGAACTGAACGAATCGTTCAAAATGATTCGCGAACCAGTTCACTGGTTTGATCAAGCCTTTGAACAGAATTGACTCAACAGAATGAATCATTTGCGAATGGGAATCGTTCACTGCCGAGAGAAAAGTAGACGGCTAGTTTGGAATAAACAAAGCATTTTTAACTTGTATAGCATTAAGATGAAGTAACGAGAGGAGCGTCGCCCACAGTAACGAAGTAAAAGTACCGTTTTTTCACTGAAAAAATACTTGAGTAAGAGTAAAAGTACCCATTTTTAAATATACTCTAAAAGTACTAGTTACCCAAAAAATGTACTCAAGTAAATGTAACTCGTTACTACCCACCTCTGAGTAACAGTAAAATCATTAATGTTACAAAAAAGAATGAATGGTCTTCTTTTGAACTCTCTATTCATGAACAAAACCTCAGATAAACAAACAAATGACTAAATGATTTCTGAAGGATCATGTGACACCGAAGACTGGAGTAATGACTAAAAATTAAGCTTTGCATCACACTTTAAATATATATTTAACTATAAAACACTTCTTGCAATTTTATTTCACAAAATTACCATTTAGTAAGCATTTTATATCACGGGCAACATATTTAGGACTCTTGGTTGGTCATCAGCATATTAGGCACCCCTGGCAAAATATATTCTTATAAGCCAATCCATATTAAACATTAATTCAAATTCCAGTGCTTTATTTGAGTCCAGCACGTTATCTTAGAGAAACAAAAACCAGGGCAAAACTCCAAAGCCCAAAACAGAATAAACACATCCAAGCCTGTGAGGGACTGAACGGATTCTCCCCCAGCAACCGGCGACAGGGTTATCTCCCTCCCAGTGCATGCTGGGTAACAGTTTTGGGCACATTCAGGTGTCAGCAGATCTCTGTTGTTGGACGTCAGGGCCGATATTTCACTGCGTGACAGCACGTCCCTTCACGCAGCAACCTCCAAAGGCCGACGTCAGCTGGACATGACGAGATGTGTCACACCGCATGACCAGAGCGCTCCAGAGAAGGGGACAAAGCCTGCATCATAATGTTTGAGGCCACACGGAGACGAGAAAGCCTGTGGTCAGGCTGCGAGTCTACAGTGTGATGCTTTGATTGATGTGTCAGTCAAGCTCAGATGTCCTGTGGTTTCTGTGGAGAAGGGTTATTGGCTGCTGGTTGTTGAGTATTAAAAAGAATCCATATTTTCCACTAATATATATATATATATATATATTAGTGCTGTCAAACGATTAATCGCGATTAATCACATTCAAAATATATAATTTTTGATCAGGTTTTTTTGTGATCCAATCATTTGATTATGAGTATCTACCAATACAGAAACCCGATCCGATACTTCTATAATACATAAAGAAAGAATAAAGAAGAGCAAAGAAACAGATCCAGGATGTTCATTATTTTTTATTTAGCATTCAACAACAGAGCGTTTCTGTGATGTAGCTTGAACAACCAAGTATAAAAAACATAAATTCTTCACTTTTGGCCTTAGTGCACCAGTAAATGTAAAAAAAGTCTAATTTGTGCTATCTTTGGCTGTAATGTTGTCACAGGGCATTTTTTCCCTCCTCTTCAAACTCTCCTGCAGCGTCGGCTGGGTTACCTGGGTAAACTCACTGTATTGTGTCGGGTGTTTGTTTCTGAGGTGCCGTATCAGATTTGTTCGGTTAAATGTAGCCTTTTCCTTTCCACCTCTTGCATTCCCAGGTTGCTATGGCAATGTTGTTGTCATCAACTTTATAATACCTCCAGACCACAGACATACTTGCGCTTTACGCTTCAGACTGCTTCCATGTTCTACTTTACCGAAATTTAACCAATAGCGTCTCTGCAACAAAGTGATGTCATGCCGCACGCGTTGCTGTTTCTGTGTGGAGTCACAGGAGGGCTAACTCTGTGCCACTGCATAACTATAGATGTGTTAAAAAAATAATACATATATATTCGAGTCCTAATCGGGGGGTAATGTCCGATTCCGATCGAGTCTGAAACCACGTGATCGAGCCCGATTTCCGATCACGTGATCGGATCTATATACATACACACACATACAGTATATTTATATTTTGACAATATTTACATGTATATATTTATATTCATATAATATAGAAATATATTTAAAATATAAACATAACATATGTTTACATGTTTATACATTTATATTTTCACATTCTTATATATACATATGTTTAATAAGTTGCAACACATATAAACATTACATATTTGTGTTAAATATATACATGCATGTGTTTGTATTTATTTATTCATATACGTATGGATATACATGTACTGTATAATTAGACTCCTGCAAACACAAAGCTGAGTTTTGAGCAGCCATTAATTTCAGCCAGTCTTCAGTATCACATTATAAATCATTTTAATATGCTAATTTAGTGCTTAAGAAACATTTCTGTTATGAACAATTGTGCTGGTTAATATTTTTTGTGTAAACTTTCTTCAGAAATGTAAAAAAAAAGTTCAAATGGACAACATTTATATGAAATAAAAAGATTTTGTGACATTTTAGATATCTTTACTGTCACTTTTAATATTTTTTTCTTCAAAAATAGATAGATAGATAAATAAATAAATAATATACAATATGACCAGTGCATAACTATATATCTCCAGTATATACATATATACATACATTCACACAGTACATTCATTCATTCATACATACATGTTAATCCATATTGCAGTGAGGAAGGATAATGTGTCATGCGTCCCTCAGGAGGTCTTTGGTAAAGCGTCTCTGGTTGTTTAGGTTTAGGAACATGTAACAGCATTACCGGCGGGTCCTTGTCACCCTGATGTCTCTTTTGGCTCTCAGTAAGACAGACGAGGGGGGTGGATGGTATGTGCTGGTGTGTGTGTGTGTGTGTTTAATGTATGTGGCTGCTGATGGATCACCCTCCTGTCACTGCGTTAGTCTTCTGGCGTCGCCTCTTCCAGCGGCTCTCCATGACAAACCAGCGCTGGCCTTCTCCTCTCACAGAATGAGCTGACTGACATGGCCACGGAAGATCGGATGAACACACACACAATCAAACATACACACATACACACGCACAAACACACACACACACACACACGCTCACACATTACACACATAAACACACACACCTACACGTGATGTGCATATCTAACATTGATTGGTATAAGTATAGCCTTTGGGTGTTTGAACACCATCAAAACCATGCTGCAGATTCATGGTCTATATTAATTCACTATATTAATATTGCAGACAACAGATGAAAGAAACAACAGTCTAAATCTAGATTAACTCTGCATTTGTGATAATTAATACATTTTGGTAACACTTTATAATGTTATATTTGTCATTATGTGTAAATACAGTATAATTAATATAATTAACAGTGTTAACTTCAGCATTGATAAATGTTATTTAATGTGTATTTATAATTATACTGCTGGACGTTGAATGCTTGAATCTGATTGGCTGACGAACGTTCTATTGTGTGCAATTATTTTCAAGGAACTGCACAAATGTAGTTCCAGGCAGCTCTTTGACCGCATCACAGTTCCATATCACTTTTCCAAATGGTTTCTATTATTTCAAAGCTCTAACAACCATAGATATATACATGTCTACGCTTACAACAGCAAAATAACCAAAACACACAACAACAATGGCCAAACAAATAAATATAGTAATCAATATGATAAAAATGACAGCTCATTTCCATGTTTTGCCATAAAAATATGTTTTATGCTGGAAAAAAAACAGCATATGCTGGTTAGGTATGTTTTGATGCTGGGATGCTGGTTTAAGTTGGTCATTTTGTTGGTTTATGCTGGTCCTTTGCCAGCAGGTGACCAGCGTAAACCAGGAAAAAGAACAGCTTAAACCAGCAATAAAAAAATATATATGTATATATTATTATTTTTCACTCTTAGTCTATGTTCAGAATCACGTTTTACAAAAGAAAATACTATTTCAGTCTTTGTACTTCATTATTATTAACTGTTTACTGAGTGAAAGAAATGTTCATAAAAATTTTTATGAGATCCAATACAACATTTTATACTGCCTTTCATTTTACGGAACAAAACAAAACAAATAAAAAAGTTACACAAGAAAGCATAAAAACAAAGTTGAGAAAATAATGATATTTTAAAGTCACTTTAAATTTAAACTTTCAAATTCTGAGTGCTGTGTGATGTATTTTTCTTCAAATGATTTAAGAATTACTCTGTATCTCTCATTTCAGCATGAAAATGAATTCAAAGTTTGAGATCCATGCTGATGATGTGAAGCTGCCTCAAACGCTGTCACACAGATACTCAACACGAGTTACTGTGCCTCCATAAATCCAGTCTTGTGTGCTGGTCATGTGCTATTATCTTATTGATTACTTATTTTCATTAGGGCCTGGTCACAGAGGGCACCAAGAAATCACCCATAAATCCTTACAGAAGAGGTTGTAATTTAAATGACTGACAAGCCCTTCACCCTCTGAAAGCCAACTGATATCTGAAGTCTGTACGAGACAGCAACAGGGAAATTTGATCAGTTCAGTTTTTATGTTTTCCTCTGAGATAAAGAATGGTTCGAGCTGCCATCACAGCGCGTTTCTTACTTGAGCACAATAAAACTAATGCGAGAACAGTTCAAAAATATATCACCTCATTCAGTCTTACCTTGGATTGGAAATGTAGTCCAATAAATCGTGATGTATACTGTGGCCGCTTTAACCTCAGCCATCAGTCAGGTCAATGTTCAGCTGATTCAGTTGCTCCATTTTACGAATTTAAAATAGCATTTAGTATAAAAATGGCAAAATGTGACTTCAATCAAAATAAGCACTATAATATAATAAGTAATATGATATAATATAATATATTATAAGTAATAAAATATTTATGAATTAAATTTTATGTGATCATCAAGTGTAAATAAATAATCAGATAATAAATCATATTTTATTAATTATGTCATTTTTTATTGGTTAAATATACATATATGCTTGGTGCTTGGACTACATGACATTATTTCAAGGTATTACTTGTTATTGTGGTAATATAGTACTCTAATATAGTATTGTCAAATGATTATTTTTCACATTTTACAAGTTTTTTTTAATTATAGATGTATATACTGTATGTGCTTTGTATATTTATTATGTACATATACACACACACATGCATTATGTGCAGAGAAAATATTTACATATTTTTATATTTTATATTATACATAAATATATTCAATGTCAACATAACATTTTTCTTATATATATATATATATATATATATATGCGTGTTCATGCTGAGTATACACACATACATTTGTGCTGAGTATACAAACACAGTATATATATATATATATATATATATATATCACTGTAAAAAAATTCAGTAAAAAAAGTAATTTAATTATACAATATTTTAGGTTTTACGGTTTTAAGTTAAATTTAAAGTTAAATACCGTAATTTCATTAACTTATGTTAATATACCAATCTGTTAAGGTACTGAAATCTGTTTTGCACCTTTTGAAATACACTGATAACCACCAAATGCAGGAGGTGATGAGAAGGTCACATGATAGACCAAGAAGCTATGTTAAATATGAACATATATAGAAGGTGCTCAGTGTCATTCACACAAACACTAAACATCATCATGGTGAGACTCATTAAACTGAAATATGCAATAAACATTCATTTAACAACATTACATGTAACATACAACCCTAATAAACATAACTGATAAGAAAAACCTTTTTTCAAAGAAAAAACACCAAATTTAAACAATTTGAAATGCAAAGCAGGGAATTCTGTGAATGTCAGTTTATGTTTTTTTTCTTGTAAATTTTACAGTAATTTACCTTTAATCATTCAACAGGTTTTTACCGTAGCATTTTCACAGTTTTTACCGTTTAAAATCATGGTCATTTTTTTACAGTGTGTATATATGTATATATATATTTTTTTTTTTTTTCTTTTTTGAAAATTGTTTACAAATTGTTTTGAAACAATTGAAGCATCTTGTGGATGACTAAATAAATAAATAAATAAATAAATGAAAAATAAATAAAATTTTGCTTCTGTAATGTTTCTCATGCCACTGCCCCGAGTCTCTTATCTCTGTATTTTAAAACATGAAAAATTGTCCCATGTGAATAGACTCTGATTGTCTTTAGTCTTTCTAATCAACAGTGTTTGACTTGTTGTTGTTAAGGCTTACCATTGTAATGTGATGAAAATCTCATACAAACACACAAACAAAAACACACATAAGCATATATGCAGCCAAACTTAGACAGCTAACCTGGGGTAATGAGCCTGTAATCTTACACTAAGAAAGAAAAGAAAAAGCATGAAGAGGAAACGAGTGAGTGGTTGTGAATCGTGACGTATCAGGTTGTGACGTCTTAATTAATAATCCACTAAGAAGCAAGGCTCAGTCGGGATTAACCCGTGCTGAGTCTTTTCTTGGCCCCACAGATAGCTGTCCTTACTCGCCCAGGTGGTGCAGTGATAGTAAAGTGTGCTTGAGCACGAGACAGCTCAAGGCCTAATACGATTGGGTAACATGACAGCAACAACACTGAGTAAGTCATTAAGGTCTGTCTCTTTGTTGACTTCTTCAGAGCTTTCTTTACAGCGCGGATTGTTTCTGAACAGTGAAACCTCTGGTTCCTATCTTTACATTCAGAGGTCAGAAAGGTCATTGTGGATAACAATAGCTCACAGGAACATGGTAATCAGACACCTGTGCTGAAACCAAAGCAGATCCTTATCTGAGAGCTCCTGTCATACATCTATAGTCAGGAAGTCTAAATTGTTTAGATTTACAACTGAAGGTTTTCTTAACTTAAAGGGTTTTGTGCAACCAAACCGAGGACTAGAGAATTCATTTAAAGCAATCAAGAACATGTTCTGCATGAACTCACACATCCTGAAGAAATGGTGCAGCAAACACAAATGTTCTTAGAATGTTTTGCTAATGTTCCCATTAAGTTGAGAAAACGTTATTTCTGAGTGTTCAATTGTTCAGATATTTAAATAATTTTATTTGTCTACAAAATGTTGAATGTTTGATAGAACCTGGCCAGGTTAAAATTTACATTGAATTTAGAAAATGCTATTTCTAAATATTCTATGCATTTTCAATTGTCCAGATTTATAAATGTTTTTATTATTATTATTATTATTATTATTTGTTTGTTTGTTTTATTGTTATTTATTTATTTGGTTATTTGGTTCTGTAAATGTTTGAATGTTCTATAAATATTAGTAGTAAAAACAACAACAACAACAATAAAAAATAAATTAAATCAGAAATTCTTTCATGAGTAAAACTGAACGTTTGTAAATTTGAAAGAACCTATAATCCCATGAAGTCATGAAAATGTTGTTTCTGAATGCTCAAAATGTCCTTTTTTAATGTTTATTTATTTTATTATTTACTTTGTTATGCAAATATCAGAGAAAACAGCTACTCATATATGTTCTCGGAACATTCTGAAACAACTTTTAACATTTAAAAAACAAAACAAAACAAAACAAAAAACGTACAAAAAACATTTTTATGCTAATCTTTTGAGAATATTTAATAATTTAATATTGAACTCCACATAACTTTCAAACATTCTTTTAACAATATTATAACTTAGAACCTTGCAGGAGTGTTTTGCTAATGTTCCCATTAAGTTTTAAAAACATTAATTCCAAATGTTCTATAAATGTTCAAAAAGTCCAATATTTTAGATACATTTTAAAAATGTTAGCAAAAAGTTTTTAGGAAGGTCAGCTTTGACGGTTGTCTGAACGTTTGTGTTCAGAGTAGTTAGTAACGGAAACAAAACAAAAAGTCAGACAAACATCCAACTCAAATGTTTCAGAAAAATGTTTGATGAATGTTGTATGAATAAGTAATGTTTTGAGAATGGTATTAAACTTAAATAAACATTCTATTAATCTCACTGAAAAAAATAAATTTCCTAAAAAAGACAGCGAGAAAAATCATGTTGTTCTAAACAAATAAAAGGAGATTTTTTGAAGAATGTTGAATCTGTTTTTGTCCATAAAGTGAAAAATTAATGGGGCCCAAAACAGCTCTAAATCTTCACTCTATGAAAATAAAAATGGAGTAAAATGAGAAAAGATTTTTTTTTTTACATTTTTATTTTATTTTCTCCTTTTTATGAAGAACGTGCAATAGAACTGATCAATTATGAAGGTTTCAGGTCCTGGTTACAGATATTTTGACTAAAGCAATTACAAATGAACGAGCGCCGTGAAACCTCTGATAGCATTAGGAGTGTGATAAGCGGTTTTTAATGAGCGTATGATGTTCTAATGCAGATGAGTCCCTTTCAATTCTCATTTATTGTAGCTAATGCAGGCAGAGCGAGAGTGAGCGAGGATCACGTGACCCGCTGTATTCTGACGGCATGTGCAGAGGATTAGAGAGGAAACCGCGCGAGCAGGAAGACAGGCTTGAACAGCTGCAGCGGGCCTGAATGACGACCGCTCCTCCAGGTCTCCCTTCAGAGATGCAGAGCAAAAGGAAGCTCTCGCAGCGGCGCTCGTTCATTTGTTCAGACACTC
Source organism: Enteromius mattozi (assembly GCA_032359235.1). Taxonomy (NCBI): domain Eukaryota; kingdom Metazoa; phylum Chordata; class Actinopteri; order Cypriniformes; family Cyprinidae; genus Enteromius; species Enteromius mattozi. The sequence continues at coordinate 4,764,767 of JAUMHE010000075.1, forward strand.
AGTCACTATAATATTCCTGCTATCCACTGCAGAGTAATTACAACACAAACAGGAAGTCTCCAAGGAGAATTGCTGTCACAAGGGACTTGCAGGAACTTGAGGGGATTTAATATGTCAGGCTTTATGGAAATTAACCCGCCTCTCGCAATGCCTCCCCAGGAGGGGTAATTCCTGTGATGTGCATGTGAGGTGGAAAGCCATTTCCAGAGCAAAAATTAAGCATAAAAAAAATAAAAATAAAACAAAACACAATGCAACCATATATAATCAACTCAGAACTACTGAGAAACTACCTAGCATGCATCAAAAACACTAAGAATACTATTCAGCCTTGTCTCGAAATTAGTGTCCTGTTCATTCAGTACCATAGCAGATGTGCATCCATTTTGTTTTCTGTTGCCTGTTGAAATGCTGACACCTCCGAGGTCTCCAGTAACTAGTTATATAACAGAATTAATTACAAAACAAGGTTACACTTTAATTTAAGGTGTTTTTGTTACAGTGCTAAGTACTAAGCAATAGTAAATAATATACTTTCTATATGGGGAAGGATTAGGGTTATTTGCATTTAACCATACATTATTTATTGTTATTATAATAGTATGTAACAATGATACCTTAAAATAAAGTGTTACCCAAAATAAACAGCTGTAATCAGTTTATTTATTTAAAATTAACTCTTTTTTATTTCCAAAGCATTGCTAGATTCAAGTGTTTCCTGTCATACAGATATCCAAAGGTTTTAACTTCAAAAACAGTATCATATTAAACTATATCTTATTATGATTTAAAATCTGTATTTAACCTCAGAATGTTCTCAAAGTAAAAAGAGGTGTTAAAGTTTGATTTTGTAGTGGTTGCACTTTCAAATAACGTTATTATAATCTTAATTAAAGTGATGAAGGATTTTTTGAAAGCCTGGTTTAAATGTTTAAACGTGATTAACAGTTGAAAACATTGGTTAGAAATTTAGAAAAGTAATCAGATGTAATCAGTTACTTCACTGACTTAAATAGACATTTTATTACATTTTAAATAGGCTAATTTGTTACCAACACTGGTGGTGTCACTCCACCCGCTCACATTTGCTTTCTGTCCTTAGCCACTCAAACATGTACTATAACGTAAGCTACTTTTTTACTTTTTTAAGTAGACTTATTTTAAAAAAACTTGAAAATGTGGCACTGTTGGACACTCAAATTTGTCCTAAGAAGCATGAGTACTACAATGAAATGCTAATAAGGTGTAATGCATAAAATGTTTTCATAGAAGTGTGTTATTTAACAGAGATACTTATATCCTGACCCTCAGAAAGAGAGTCTGGAATAAATTATTACTGAGTCAGGCTACATATCATGCTTTACTAAGAGCATCTCCAGATTTATCTAAACTTGCTAACAGATAATTACATAAGTAGATTATTGGTTAGCAGGTAAAGTGACTGTCTGTGATAAAACCCAAACAGCTGAAAATCCAAAGTGTCTTTTTTAACATAATAAATAATCACAGTGACACATTTTATTGCACACAAATACTAGTAATGATAACTTAAAAGCACTTAAAATCGAAGCATTTTGGCATAATCATTTGATGATAAAATGATCAAACGTGCTTTTGAAATGACTAAATGTGCATGCTGGATTACCCTTACCTTCCGGTGGAAAGATGCAATGTTATGCAGTTTTGAAAAATAGTAGATGTCTTTAACTGGTTTACACTTGTGTGGTAAATCCAGCTTTGCTAGAGATCCTCAGCACTCTTAAGAGGCTCAGGTGCATCTTGTCTAATGAGAACAATCCTGAGCAATATCAAGGATTTCCTTTTTGATTGGTTTGGCAAATCAACAACCGCTAGCCAATTGCGTCTTACACAACCGAAGACTTGACGAGAGCTTCAATGTCATCTCAGAGTCCCCTAAAAAAGGTAATACCTTTGATCCCTGCATCTTATACAGGAAGATTATGTTACCCCACTGTGAAAAAGATGGGATGTACTCTGAATGAAGGCCCTGGTGTTGGAGGATGGTGTGGGCTGGAAAGGGCCCGTGGGCTTAAGCCTCTGCAAGACATTCTAATCCCCTTGGGATTGTACCAGTGTTTTGGCAGGTGACTTAAGGCCCAGCCATTGTGCTCCAATGAGATTTGTGCGATTCTAATTAGATTTCAGCAGGAAGAGTTGGCAACTGTTTGTTAGAACGAAAGCCAGTTGTCAAAGTAAATGATCTAAAACAGATGGAGTGAGTATTTAATCAGTTTTTAACAGAAAACGAAGCTGTTTGATTTAACGGACATCATACTTTCAGTAGTGTTGGTTCTCTACCTTCTGCTGAGTTTGCAGTATGGAGTTTGCTTGTAATGACCACATCTTTGGATGAGAACATCGCATCCCAATATTTGAGTTTGGGTTCGTTTAGCTGCAGTAATCATACACCATAGCAGTCACTCATAACACCATAGCAACCACTTGGCAACACTACAGCCATCACTCAAGCAATATCATAGCAACCTCTCAGAAGACCTCAAAGCATGCCCTAGAAATCACCAAGCAAACCATCATGTCTCTTAGCTTCTAAACAGTCATGAAATGCCCCCAAAAGCACTTAGATCTCCATAGCAAACAATTAGCAATGCCTGAACAACCTATGAGAACACCTTGGCAGTCACCTCAGCAATGCTAGAGCATGAACCAGAACAGTGAAGCAACAATCCAGAGACTATTTAGAAGAACTTAGCAGCACCAAAGGAAAATTGAACAAACACCTATAAATCAGAATAAAATGAGCAACAATTTAGCAACACTTTTATGGCGAACCCCTAACTACACCTAAAAACACTCAATGAACCACTGCACTGTAGCAACTACCCCAGCATACACTACAGCACCCATAAGAAACCCTAGCAATGTCCAAGAAACTAATATCTAAACAACCACCTGTCAACATTATCGCATCAACCAGAATGCCTTTGTAACGCCCAAAACCACTCAGAACACTTTAGCAATCAATAAGCATTATATACCATCCCACAGAACTGCCTAGCAGAGTACAAAGCAAATAAGCAAACACCTAGCAACACTATAGCATTCACCTGAACTGCATAGCCACACTCAAGAAACCACTCAGAAGACCACAGCAAATGGACAATCTAGCAACCATCTAAAAAACACTCAAAAACAGCAATGACTAGATGACCACCGTCCTACAAATCATTAGAAAACCTTATCAACGACCTAGCAACAATATAACAAACTACCTGAACTGCCTAGCAACACCCAAGAAACCACTCATAGACCTTAGCAACACCAAATGACCCCTTGCCACCACCTTGAAACCACCCAGAACCCATGCAGCAATGATTAGAAGACCACCATCCTACAAACTGCTCTGAACACCTTAACAACTGCCTAACAACACTATAACAACCACTAGAACTGCCTAGCAACACCCAAGAAACCATTCAGAAGCCCTTAGGAACATCAAACAGACAATCTAGCAACCATCTAAAAACTACTCACAACCCATGCAGCAATGATTAGAAGACCAACATACTACAAACCACTCTGAATACCTTAACGACCACCTAGCAACAGCATAGCATTTAGCAGAACTGCCTAGCAACACCCAAGAAACCACTCAGAAGACCTTAGCAACACCAAAAGTGACACTATCAACCATCTACAAACCACTCAGAACCCATGCAGCAATGACTAGAACATCAGTGCTCTACAAACCACTCAGAAGACATTTAAAGCCACCTAGCAACAGTATAGAATACACCATAACTGCCTAGCAACACCCAAGAAACCACTCAGAAGACCTTATAGCAACACCAAAAGTGACACTATCAACCATCTACAAACCACTCAGAACCCATGCAGCAATGAATAGAACATAAGTGCTCTACAAACCACTCAGAAGACATTTACAGCCACCTAGCAACAGTATAGCATATGCCATAACTGCCTAGCAACACCCAAAAAACACTCAAAAGACCTTAGCAACACCAAATCATACAATAGCAACTACTTTGATACCACTCACAACCCATGCAACAATGACTAGAACATCAGTGCTCTACAACCCCCTCAGAAAAACCTAAACAACCACCTAGCAACAGTATAGCATTCACAATAACTGCCTAGCAACACCCAAAACCACTCAGAAGACATTAACAACACCAAAAGTCACACTAACAACCATCTACAGTACAAACCTCTCAGAACCCATGCAGCAATGAATAGAACATCAACACGCTACGCAACTCAATTCACGGAACTGCCTAGCAACACTCAAGAAAAAAAAAACCCAAAACAAATATATATATATATATATATCTTCAAAAATCTACAAACCACTCACAACCCAGCATTTTAGCAACCTCCAGACCCTAGCAACCACCAAGCAACACTACAGCATGCACCAGAACACCATGCCAGTGCCCTACAAACCTCTCAGAATGTTTCGCAACCAAACTTCTTAGCAATCACCTGGAAACACTAGCAACCACCGCTCTTTCTTCAGATGTTAAGATCTTGTTAGTATTTTTGCTCTAAGAAGACGTAGCAGTCAACAGAACAACAACAGTCTTTCTTAGAAGGCTTCACCTGGGCCAACCTGAGATTAAGTGCCCCGTTCAAGGACACAGTGGTGGTAGCTTATGAATTGCCCCGTCTGGCCTTGGAATCCACAACCTTTGAGTTTGTCTTTGGTTTCTCTTTAACTAAGCCATCCTCAGCAGAACTATTTTTACCTCAGAGAGAAAAAAATACAGCCTTTCTTTTTCTCCATGTCTAGTATCAAGTGTGTCACAGAATATTTTTTGTGGGAACTTCATGCATGTCTTGAATGAACAAAAGTGCCTGTGTTGTTTTACTGTTGTGTTTTGGCAGCTGTTCTTGCTGACTGTGACTTTGTGATTCTGATGACTTTGCCGGAAATCTCTGACTGACTGCTGATGACAGCATCTCAGATCAGACAGGCTTTTGGATGCCTCAGTCTACACCCATGGTTTGACACGTTTGAACTCTATCGCAGATGCTGTGAATTGTTTTGGTTATTATGCCAGTATATTTACATGGGCTCATGTCTGGCAGTCTAATAAGACCCTGATGGCCAGGCACGGTGCCTAGATCATAACCGGACGTCTGATGGGTTGGTTGCCAATAGATGCATGAGAGGCCCAGTGCAAATGACCTCATACCCAGTTGACTGTGAGTTCGAACAATTACAGGGCAAACTGCCCAACTTTAGGCCCGTTCATGTAACTGCATATGCTTTACTTTGAAGTATGTGAATCCTGTACCACAAAAGCAATCATAAGGGTCACTTTTTGTTTTTTTTTAAATTGAGATTCATACATCATCTAAAAGCTGAATAAATAAGCTTTCCATTGATGGTTGTATGGTTGTTAGCATACACATACTTCAGGATCGATACCCATCCCTAAAAAATGCACAAAAAGTTGCTTTAAAGTGGCAAATGACATGACTTCAGCTCTTTAAGAAGATTGTATATGTTTAAAAAAATCAAGAATTCTGAAAAAAATCAAGTTCTGAATTGTTTATGTTAACTAAGTTGTAAAGTGAAAAGTATCAGTTCATGATGTGTAAAGGGTAGGCATAATAAGCAAGGCTTCTGCCTACAACTTTTTTGCCTAAATGTTTCTTTATTGTTTTTTTTTTTTTTTTTTGTGAAAAGTTTGTGAAGACTGAAATAAAACTACATGGATTTATTGATTGATTGCATAAAACAAACAAAATGTTATGTGAGTTTATGTGGATGCTAATATCTTTATCATAGTTATCTTTACAGATGCCATTCTTGTTGAAAATGCCCTTTTAGTGGAATTTACTTTTAAAAGTAGTGCATTACAAAATTGTTTTATTATTATGGAAAGTAATGTGTTACTTTTCTGTTACTTTTTAAAAATCTGTTTAAGTATTTCCTAACCTGTCCACATCACACACATTTCAAGCTCTTTTTCCTAATGCTCAAGGACACTTCTGTGTTTCCGTCAAGGTTTGCATTGGCACTATTTTGCCTTAATCTTTTTTTAAGCTTCATAGATGAGAAGGTGGAGGGGATCTTTGGGGGGTGTTCTAAGCATCAGCATTCCCTAACCTGCTTTAGAGAATTACAGCTTGTGGCAGTATATCGAGCCTGAATTATTCAAAACGCTTTCTAAGCATTGCACAGTACTAAGTCTGACTGAGAGCTAAAAATAAACCAACACGTGATCCTTTGAATTGCCTAAATGCTCCACGTTTGAATTGTTGATAGGTTACTAATTTATTTGTTTGGGGCATGATTTAAATGTAGACTAACCGAGTAAAGTGTAAATAATAAATAATAAAATTCATAAACCACATAAATATTTAAGGCATGCTTAAAAATGGATGAATTTATTCGTCTAAGATACAAAATATCAAACAAAGTTGCATCTGAGAACAAATTATGCTACAGTTTTTCTCAGAACTGTTTTTTCTTAGGAATTTAACAATGATTCTGATCAAGCTCACACAGGTGTCTTCCCAAGGTAGCAAAAGATCTTCAACAGTAACATTTATTTTTATAATTTATAATTTTTACTAATTTTAAAAATAAAATTATTATATCCTAATGTAGGGCAAGCTGTTTGAAGAATACATAT
>JAUMHE010000075.1:4771827-4833338 GCA_032359235.1 Enteromius mattozi
GAAGGCATAGGTGCGGAGGCTCAGAGCAGACCTGCCTTTCCGATCAGTTCGCTTCCACCCTGTGCTGGGTCACTGCTGAGGGTCAGAGCCTGGCTGTGTCTCCCTTTGCAGTCCTGGCCTTAGGCAAGTGTCTTAACCTCTCTGTGCCTCCGGCAGTTACTTAATCTCTGTGCCTTGGCTTCCTGAGCTATAAAATGGGAAAAATATTAGTACCTATTTTAAAGGGCAGTTGTGAAAATTAAACTGGTTGTTATTTACAAAATGTTTAGAACAATGCCTGGCACAGGAAAACAGTCAACTTTGTTAGTATTATCATATGGATACTTATGACATCTCCCCTTAGGATGGTTCGAAAGCAGAAATTTCTTTCATAATAAATTTCACTTGGATTCTGTTAATTTGGTATCTGATGAATTCTTAAATGTAACCTAATATTAATTATGCTAATATACTTTTAAGGGACCTTATGTGTGTATATATATATATATATATATATATATATAATGTGCCATTAAGCAGCTCAGCAAAGTTTTAAAAGACAATGAGATTTGATTTCCCCCAAAAATGAGATTTGGTTTAATTTTTTTATGCCATAATTCTGCCATACAGCAGAATTGATGTCCTTTACATGCACTAGAGAACAAATTCTGGACGACTTTTTTATGTTGAAGGAACTAATGAAAGAGGGAGGGTAAGAGAAGACAGTCTGAAATTGCACAAGACACACACACAGACAGCCTCCACTGATGTCCTGTCAGGTTGGACCTTCACTGTTTGTGTTGTGTCAAAGAGGAATCTCAGGTCCCTGCTGAATTCCGAATTGATCTGTCAGGATGCTTGGGCCTAGTTTAGTTTTCCCACCCCCTCCTCTCTGCTGGAGAGTCATCTTGGCACTTTTGAGAGTCTCGGGCCTCTCCCGATCTGTCAGCAGAGAGAAATCCCGGTTTGAGGCCACCGGCTGCAGTGTTCAGCACTTTCTCTGTGACCTTGGCACAAGGGCCACCGCAGCTTCTGCAGGGACCGGACCTCCGCATAACACAGCGATTCTGTGCGCATAGCACCGGCCCGAGAGAAAGCCTCTGTCATTGTGTCAGCATGACTGAAGCCAGACAGGTAGAATTATGGCGCCCGGATCAAATTTAAGCACTGTGCTGCTGAACCAGTCAAAAAAATACATGCAAGCATTTCAACTAACTGACCTGACAGGAAGTTGATTCATGGGGAAGATGACAGGGACCTCAATCCCCGAGGAGAATGGCACTTTTTGCTGATGCATTCCACTAAAATCCCAATTCTATCACAAAGGAAGCAATGCAAATCACACAGCTTTTTAGTCATGAATTCCATAATTTATTATTAGATTTTCTTTTCATCTCACATAGTTGCTAACATCATATTTTTTGAGAAATAGAAGCACCAGGGGAAGTGAAACTCAACCCCTTATTCACTGGTTTATGATCAACTGTGCTTTATATGTACTTTAAATGCAATATCATATTTTTCATGAATGTAAAATATGGATGGATGGATGATTTTTATTTGTATTTTTTTTCTCAGTCTTCCATTCCCAAACGTCTCACATTAAAGGGATCGGACATCCTTTTAAACAATCCACTCAAAGAGTTCATGGAATTCATATCTCATGATAAGGATTACAATATACTATAATATGTATATATCTATGTACACATATGGCACTTGAATACATAAAAGCAATATCTGTTTCCCACAAATGAAAGCAATGGGCGCTTTGGTGTCAAAATAAATAAATAAATAAAACCAATACATAAATAAATAAATAAATAAATACAAAAGATAGACAGTTAAGCGTTATGCAGCATTGGCCAGTTTCTCCGGCTACTGATCTGCAAGTCAGCTTAAATATAACGGAACGATAACTTACGTTAAGGTCAGTGGTGCAAGCACAGGCAACCAAATCATTAAAGATGCCAATCTATCTAAGCCAGAAGAGAGATATGATTCATATAGTACAGATAAACATATATGAACAGCGGTCTAACTAGTTGCGGTGAGTAAACTGAAACTATCACATGTGCAAGCTAAAACCAGAATGAGAATACAATATAATGAAACGAAAGACCTTCACAGCACAATTCAGGTTCATTTTGGCTTCTTTAAATCCATATTTAGTGCAAAACATATTTCGGGTTCAGCTGATCATGTGAACGTAAAAGACATAAAACTCATCTGCAAGCTTTCCGTTCTGACCAATAAAAAAAGTTGCATCAGTGCCCTTCAGTAACTGATAAGAAACAAACGTTTGGTCTGTTTGTTTTGGTTGTCCATAACAGACAAATGAAATCCATCTACCCCACCACGAAACAGGCGAGATGAACAATTCATAACTTTTCTTGGATATAATTGAATGCAGTGATTAGAATAATAGAATCCCAGTCACAGGGGCCTTCAGAAATGTATGTAGGATGCCATTGGGACTCAAATATGAAAGTTCTGTCACAACATACTCTAATGTTGTTCTGTAGACCACAAATGAAGATATTTTTTTTAAACAAATAAATAATAAATCTTAGTAGGGTCAATGGGGTCCAGTGTTTTCTCACTGACTTTCACTGCATGGACCAAAGCTTTCTTTTGTGTTCCACAGAAGAAAGAAACCCATACAGATTTGGAACGACACGAGATCATGACAAAATTTTCATTTTGAGTGAGCTATTCATTTAGAATAGAGGCTCTAAGACTTCAACTGTGTGCTTCATCCCAAATGTGCATCCTGAGGTCTTCCTGGACCAGGTTGAGCACCTCTGCTCTGATGGAGTACTGACGAAGGAGCGTTAGACATAGGCAGAGTCACTCGACTGGGTGCGGCCGAAATTGGGCATGCTCATGCGTGGTAAGTCCTTGTTTCTGATCTCATATATGGACTTCCTCCTGGCCTGAACCCCCCTCACCGCCGTTTTAATTTTCCTCCAGCCCAGGTGATTAAGTTCAGCAAGGTTGAGCACCACGCAAATCCCACTGACCGCAAACATGAAGACGAGGAACACGGTTTTCTCAGTGGGCCTCGAAACATAGCATTCGACGTCTTTGATGCAAGGGTAGCGGTCGCACTCGTACACGGCAGGAACGTTGAATCCGTACAAGAAATACTGACCCACCAAGAAGCCGATCTCCAGCGCGTTCCTGAAAACCACCTGAATGATGTAAAACCTAGAGATGCCCTCTTGTCTTCTCATTTTAGACTTGGTAGTTCTCATGGCTGAACTGGGGATCTCTTTCACTTCCAAGCAATCGGGCTCGGATTCTTTGGTGGAGTTTTCCGTGTTCTGAAGTACTCCGTTCACGATGGTGTTTTTGATCTTTTTGCTGTCGTCTCGTTTCATTGAATCGGGATCTTTATCGAGGGACAGGTAGATCGTGGAGTATCTCCGCTCCTTCTGTTTAGCTGACTGATGAACCGAGTATGTGATGAAGCACAGACTGGGTGTGCAAACCATGATGATCTGGAACACCCAGTATCTGATGTGAGATATAGGGAACGCTTTGTCATAGCAAGCTTGGTTACAGCCTGGCTGTAAAGTGTTACACACGAACATGGACTGCTCATCGTCGTACACGGTCTCTCCTACTATTGCAACGATTAGAATCCGGAAGATCACCACCACTGTCAGTAGGATCCTAAACATAAGGACAGAAATATTTTAGTTCATAGTGAGTCTGCTACGGTTCTCAAGAAGTTAAGTCAGCGCAAGCAAAGCAATATAAAACACCTATACATTGAAAAAATAAATAAATATATAAATAAAGTGTAATAATAATAATAATAATAAATAAAACAATAATAATAATTTTAAAACTATACATATGACGAAAAAAATATAAGAAAATGAAATAAAAATTCTGCTGTGGTTGCTATAAATTCACTGTAACAATAGCACATAATTTGCACATCATAACTGTATATTAACTGATTTAATGTTAATATTCCAATGATGTACTAATACTGTTCTCTGACAATATTAATATTCCAGTAACTACAACGTACTATGCTCTGCTCTGCATATGTTGATACATATTGTTAAACACAATACCACATGATGAATTCAGTTTCATCAAATGTATATGTCATCAAAAATAGCATGTACGTCCACAGTATATAAATGCGCTCAGCAGTGTTCATTTAGATACATCACACAAAACAATATTAAGGTAGTAACACCCATGGCGCTAGAATAATGTTATATAGGCTATATTAAATAAATAACTATGAATGTGCATGACTTAGGGCGGAAAAAATTAGACAGCAGTATTTCATTAAAATGTGATGTGTCACGCGTGAACTTATACATGTGAACGCCCTTGTACTGATTTCCATCGTAAATTATAAGGTGATTTTTAATTGATTGTACATTTACTGTACATTTATTGTCGCGTCGAATATTCCACTGTTATTTTTAAGGTAGTTTACACTTTCAAAAACATCACTTAATAGTTTTTACTTTTTTTTTTTTTGTCTAATTTTGCTGTCTAATTTTTTGTCTGTTAAATCTAACCTATATGACATGGCAATTTACAGTTAACAAGCTAATAGGTTTATTCTGTATGGTTTTCTGTTCTTTATACTGTGCAGATTGACGCGGGGAGCTGTCCAGTGCTGAAACTCTCTCCACAGGCAAAAGCGCGCTTCCAGCCATGCAAGGCGCGCACAACATTTCTTTGAAAGCAAATCAGATCTGACATGGAACAGCAATCTTACCGATGGCACAAAAGCTTTGTTGTCTAAAATGTGCAGTAATAACTATAACAACAGCAACAGTAATCTTAATTCTTTGGAATGGGCACATTACATTTCCAATAACCAATCGCCCTCATTTAGAAGGGTCACTGCGTGATGGCCTCAATATTTTTCTTTTAACGTGCAAAGCAATCAATAAGCATTTTCTACTTTTCCCCTCACCTCCCGATCATAGTAGAGTGCTGTTGGACAGCCGCCTCCAGGAGACGCTCGAGAATTGTCCACTCCCCCATGGCTGTTCATTCGGAGACGATATAACACAGTGGAGCGTGTACAATCAAACGCGAACTACTGTTCCGCTCCGAAGGCGAGTGTAGTATCGGGCGAGTGCATTGATTAGTCGCTGCTGTCCACCTTGTCTTCCACGCCTCGCTCCGGAGGGCGCACTCGTCTGAGGTCCTGATTAGTCTAAAGCCCTCCTATTTTCACTCTCGCGAGCAGGACGATAGGTCGCTCTGAGTCTGAACGGAGGGGAGTATAATGTTTGGCTCGTGCTAATCCCGCTTTAAGTAGACTGCCCCCCTCCTCCTCCCCCTGCGTCACGCGCAGACAGGTTGTTGGAAAGAAATCAGAACAGCAGGATTTCTCCGTTTCATTATTCCCCGAATACGCCAGAGATGCCCTGATTAATCCGTAATAAAAATCATTGGTGATGAAATCACTGGGGAGGTCTGTCTCCGGCCACACACACTCACTAGCGTGACAGGATAGGAGATTAGAGTTTAGAGTTAGTGTCTGTCTAATAAACAGGGCGCGGATCATGGGGGGTAATTAAGGCTTGAACCCCGGCAAAGAAAGCCAAAAGGTAAGTACGTTTCAGAAGGGCTTTCCAACTTTTTTAAATTGCAAGCTAGACAGAGCTCGCGAATTTCAACTGCCGCCAAAACGCTGAGAGTTTGCTGAAAGAACCAGGTCACCATAGCAACAGTTTACGCGCGCCGCGTTTTACGTCTTGAATGCAGTGTTGTCAGTTTGGGAATTTTGTCACCAAATTAGCTGATGGCCACGACTTTTATTAATGTTATGTAATGTAAGGTTTTTTAACATGGCAGTATATTTTGGTGATTCACACACACACACACAAAAAAAACCTTTCTAACGTTTTTGTTGTTCTTAAATTATTTGTATAGCGATTTTGTGAGAGGACTTTCTAGGAGATAACTGCATCTTAATAAATCACGCCTGATAAGAAAAACAAAATGTAAATTAAAAGAGTTTTGTTTGGAATCTATTGGGAATTTGGCGGTTTTAAAATAGCTGTATATAAAGGAAACTAATGTGAGGGGCTGATAGGAGGTGGTGGCGTCATATGCTAATTAGCATATCAGCAGGGTGGCCTCATCTAGCGACATTTTAGAGATTTTTCAAGAAGGCATTTGGCAAAATTGATCGATTTCGGGAGGTACGTCGATAAGAACTGTAATTATATATCACAAGACAGAAGGTATTAAAAGGCGTATTAGATGAAGTTTAGCTCGAAGTACAATAGACTTGTCAAGCTTCTGCCATGTTTAGTCAAGCTGTGACAGGAGTAAAAATGAAGCAGTGAAGGATACGATTGTTCAGCTGACGCTAATTACATAAATAAATAAAAACTGATTTGAAAACTGTGAGTTGTGGAAAATTATGTGATAGCACCACAGTGTGTTGTTGTAAGGCCTGTATATCCCCCATAGCCTCGTTTTCTTTCAATATGGCGTCTAACCTGACTAAGGTGTTGCACGAGACGAACCTCGACCAATTTTTTCCCCCAAAATTGCATTTTTGTCAATTTGTTTAGCAGATATTTTTTTTCTTTAAAATTGGCTGCCCCCTTGAAAGTTTGTTTGCACACTGTTTTTTTAAATGAAAAGTACGTTTTCTGTTCTGCAAAAAAAAAAAAACTAATAAAAAATAATTTTTGTAAACAACTGATAGAGTTGGCTAGTCTGAACTCTTCACATCAAGCACAGTTCGTTAACCCTCACTTGCACTCTCCTGCAGGTGATGAAGAGGTAGGCCTATTTGTGGTAACTCCTGTGGTGAACTTACTCTGGTGAGTAATCGCTTTAGGACTACCCACTAGGATTGAGAGATAAAAACAATTAATGACAACATGGGATATCCCTTCTAGAATCCAACTGATAACTGAAGCTGCAAAATTCAACACTGGGCAATCAATGTTTGCACATATTTAGAGTGTAGGTAAGATAAAAATAAAATCCTCATAAGCCTGAAGAGGGGATCTTGACAATGAGCTGCATTCTCCTCTGATCTCCCTTCGCCTCCTAGAGAGCCGCAGCTATTTTTATACTGGGTGCTAACTGAAGTTGCAAATATGAATCCATCACAGATGGCTTTTATGCAATCTTGTATTCACTGTATTAATGAACAAAGTGTTACATTTCTTGTAGTAAATGATCAAGAATAATTTAAGACAAATTAAAATAATGACACTTATAAACTGAAAAAAGATTTCTTGACAAATTTCCTGGTCTTGTTTATTTAAAAACCAATAAATATCCACATACAAATGTATTTATGATCCAGTTAAAAACTACAAACAAATTGCACTTTGGTGTAAACATACTGTACAAGGAAAAATAAAGGCAAAATCTGCCTGCATGCTTAACAGGCGGAGGTAATGTTGAGAATTTCTGTTCTTTGCATTCATAATCAGCGGTGTAATAGGGGTATCCTGGCACTTAGAAGCACTTCCTGTGGACGATGGATGGGCCAGCCTCATCGTATTCCTGCTTGCTGATCCACATTTGCTGGAAGGTGGACAGGGAAGCCAGGATGGAGCCGCCGATCCAGACGGAGTACTTACGCTCAGGGGGAGCGATGATCTGTCAGGAAGAAGACACGTGATGGTTACAAATCAAACATCTTATTAAAGTAATTAAGTTTAAAAGAAAACAGGAAATCTGAATGACTGAATAGATGTTCTACCTTAATCTTCATGGTGCTGGGGGCCAGAGCAGTGATCTCCTTCTGCATACGATCAGCTATACCTGGGTACATGGTGGTGCCACCAGACAGGACGTTGTTGGCATACAAGTCCTTACGGATGTCAATGTCGCACTTCATGATGCTGTTGTATGTGGTCTCATGGATACCAGCAGATTCCATACCTTGGGTAAGAAGAAAACAGTGGTGTTATTTGTTAACTAAAACTAAAACTCGGAACATTCGTTTTTAGTTCATTTAACTAAAGCTGAAATAAAATATAATATAAATATTAGACAACAACAAAAGCAAACATGTTACCTTTAGAAATAATTAAAAATATATAAAAGTGGAAGTACAAAAATGCATAAAACATAAACATAAATAAAGTTAAATGGATTTTATAAAAAAAAAATCACAAAATAATAATTAAAAAAATAGAAACTATTAAAAATATAAAATTATAAACACAAAAACTTGAACAGAAAAACGTTCTTGGCAACTAGCTTAAGGTTTGAAAAATTTAAAGCACAAACATACTAAAATTAAAACCCAAATAAAAAACAACAAAAGTATAAAATAAATTATTAAAAAAAAAAAAAAAAAAAAAAAAATTAAAAAGCAATGTTGCTTTGGCAAATAACAAAAAAAAAAAGAATGACTAAAATTACTTAAACTAAAACTTAAGTAAAAATAAATAAAAGTTAAATATAATTCTAAAATAATAAAAATAACAAAACACAACAAAATTACTAAAACGCAAACTATAATTAAATTCAAACTGATTCAAAACCAAAATATATCAAAATAAGAAAATAATAAATAATATTTAATATAGTCTATTTTAGAGCAATATGTAGCTAATAATTAAAAAAAATCAATATGATTTCACCCACCAATGAAAGAAGGCTGGAAGAGAGTTTCTGGGCAACGGAAGCGCTCGTTTCCTATGGTGATGACCTGACCATCAGGCAACTCGTAAGACTTCTCCAGAGAAGAAGAGGAAGCAGCAGTGGCCATTTCATTCTCAAAGTCCAGAGCGACGTAGCACAGCTTTTCCTTGATGTCACGAACAATCTCACGCTCGGCTGGGAGAATACAATTCCAGTGTTAACAACACATTATAGTTTTGATAACCCTAATAATGGGAAAGCACAGTTTATTCATACCTGTGGTCACAAAAGAGTAGCCACGCTCAGTCAGGATCTTCATCAGATAGTCAGTCAGATCACGACCAGCCAGATCCAGACGCATGATGGCGTGGGGCAGAGCATAACCCTCATAAATGGGCACATTGTGGGTCACACCATCACCAGAGTCCAGCACAATACCTACAAACAACAAAAATCTTTAAAGTTCTGGAAAAACCTACAAGCAATGAAACATTTCAATGCATGTATTAATACTCACCAGTGGTACGGCCAGAAGCGTACAGTGACAGCACAGCCTGGATGGCCACGTACATGGCGGGAACGTTGAAGGTTTCAAACATGATCTGCGCATTAAAGAATTCCAGAAATTTGTGAAGTCATCAAATGCATTTGTATAGAGCTTTTCACAATACACATTGCTACAAAGCAACTTTACAGAAGATCATGTTCATGTTTATAATATCTGAATATCTCCATGCCTCCATCTCCAGCAGATTAAAGGCAATAATATACAGTAGTTAAATTTTGCTATGATAAAATCAATCAGGTGGTTGAAATATGCTACTTGTTCTATGTACTTTTATATACTTAAAGTAGTTATAATATGCTATTTATTCATCAATTAATTTGATGTTTAACGTACCTGTGTCATCTTCTCTCTGTTGGCCTTGGGGTTAAGAGGGGCTTCAGTGAGCAGGGTGGGATGTTCCTCAGGGGCCACACGCAGCTCATTGTAGAAGGTGTGATGCCAGATCTTCTCCATATCATCCCAGTTGGTGATAATACCATGCTCAATTGGGTATTTCAGAGTCAAGATACCTCTCTTGCTCTGAGCCTCATCACCCACGTAGGAGTCTTTCTGTCCCATACCTACCATGACACCCTGTTAAGAAGAGACATTGTCAATATTTCAGTACATACTGTGTAATATTTCACCTATTAAAACCATGATATAGTAGATTTTTGCATTGAGAATCTATTGTACCTGGTGGCGAGGACGACCAACAATGGAGGGGAAGACAGCGCGAGGCGCATCATCTCCGGCAAAGCCAGCCTTCACCAGGCCGGAGCCATTGTCGCACACAAGAGCGGTGGTTTCATCGTCGTCACACATGGTGTCAGCTGGGGGTCTAAATCAGGAGCAGACACATGTATGAACATACTGCGAACAACTAAATCATTATGTATGCATTCCTGACAAGCTTGTCTTCAGAATAGACTACAAAAGCATCTGAAGTTCTTCTCAAAACTAATTCAAAATAAAATACAATTCTTTATTGCCATCTATGATTCCATGAAGAACCTTTACCAATAAATGGAACCTTTTCCGTTGTTCAAAATGTTCTTTATAGTCTAAAAAGGTTCTGATTATAAAAATGTTCTTCACACTAAGAAAAATAACTTTTCAAAGTTTCTTTAGGGAACCAAAACTCCATGAACTGGAAAAAAAAAAGTTCTTCATATTATTTAAAAGATCTTCACACTTCAGAACAGTTAAGTAAAAAGTTCTTTAAGAAACCGAAAATGGTTCTTCTGTGGCATCACTGTGAAACTCCTTTCTGGACAGCATATTTCCATACCTCCTGAGATGCTGACATGCTTCGACTGCCTTATCCTCATGACAAGTTTCAACAGTAATACCATTAACTTTTTTTGAAACTCAAAGCCAAAGTATTCACAACTGTCAACTCTAAGCCTCTGAAATGTTTGTTTAGTTCAAGAGTCAATTATTTTCATTAGAATTCCAGTGATATCGCACCAGAACTGACCTAGTTTAAATCATAGCGTTCAGAGGATCATCCCATCAAATGAAGTCTGACATTTCGGAAAGCTTTAGCAGCTGTACTTACCAGATCAGCACCAGGAGCTGGTTCCCTTGGAGAGTGAATGGTAGACAGAGCCTTGAGCAGCAGCCAATTTATACTCCAAGAGTGGCCTGGCGCCCGTTGGACTTCCCTCTCCTTATTTGGTAGCCGGAGCGCCATTGAGAGCGGAGTGGCCATGAATGGAAGGGCGCGGAGAGGAGAGACCCCCGCGAGGCATTCTGTCCTGCGCCCATGTATGGGAAGAGACGCGGGAGTCATCGCGGGGGGCGAGTGATGGTATTCCGCGATTTTCAGCACGTCATTATTAATCACCGTGAACACTGCTGAAACGGCATCCCTAAAATCTGCACGTTACATGCTAAATATAAATGACAAAAAAAAAAAAGATTTTTCTTTTTACACAACAAACAATCCACTGTTTACATTCAACGATGGCTCATTTTGTTAATTAAGGTGTTGAAATTTTCATTTAGAAGCAAAATATGAGTTTGTCAACGCATCTGAAGAAAATAAAAGAGGTGAACAAGGAAGAAAACACTACTGATTGAAACAACAGATTATGCTGTTTTTGCTGTATTCTTTCAATGCAAATATCTATGTGATTACATCTATCTATCTATCTATCTATCTATCTATCTGCTGAAGCTATAATCCTAGCTTTAGAAAGCTAGCTTAATATTACTACATTAGGATGAGTAATTTTTAAAATTAAATCATATGTTAGTCTTTATAGCATAATGGCATATCTATATAGAAGAGGCTGACAATAGAAATGTATCAGGGAGAATGATCATTTGTGCAAATTCAATTTGAGCGAAATCCTGAAAACACAATAGACAAGACAGGATGCCCAAAATGCAATTGTGCTATTTTGTCATCCACCCCCCATTCAGGCCAGCCCTTTCATCTGACGTGTCCCTGCCATTTGTTTCCATTTATATCATAGCTGAAGTGTTTGAGCTTCAGGAAGATGAAAGGCAGAGTGCAAAACTCATGTAGGGTTATTTGTCTTTATTACCTGCATGGAACTGGCACTGTATATCAAAGATACTTAATGAGACTTTATTTGGCTTGAGAGTCATTCACCGTTTAAAGGCGATGATTAAGATGAATTTATTCATAGGAAGCTGCTCTGATTCTAAGGAGATCAGTGAGGTACCACATCAGCACCCTTGAAAATCCACGTCAAAGACCCAGCACTCTTAGGCACTCTTGGGGGCAGTCGTGGCCTAATGGAGGGAGTGAATAACCAGCACTCTCTCCACCTTCAATACCACGACTGAGACCCTTGAGCAAGACACCGTTCCCCCAACTGCTCCCCGGGCGCCGCAGCAATGGCTGCCCACTGCTTCGTGTGTGTGTTGTTGTGAACTTCTCACTGCTGTGTGTGTGCACTTGGATGGGTTAAATGCAGAGCACAAATGGGAAACCATACCTGGCCACATGTCACATCCTTTGCTTGAAATAGGGATTTTGGAAGTCACATCAACAACCACTTCCAGTGTGCCCTTTATTAACTCTATTAACTCATTACTTAGCTGAGTTGTGGTGTTATCATCCCTCTCAGTTCACCTCCTCTCACCTGTACCAGCATTTTGCCCATTTCCATTTTTTATTTTTTACGGGCAAAGGCAAGAATGCCTGGTCGCTGAGTCTCGGTCTCCACTGAAATGTTAATTAGCGCTACACGATCTACCAGTAATGACTGTTCCCTCTCATAATGTTAAATTCATGTGACTACTGAGTGATGTAACGTGCTGCTTTTTGCATAATCCCCAACATTCTCTGTCTGAGCATCTGTCAGCCGGCAGGAGCTTAAGGTTTCCTCTATTTGAACTCGTTGTGGCTGTGTTAAGGTTGATTTGGCTGCTGCAAAAATAACCTTGATGTTTGCTTGAACCGCACGTGTGCGAATATGCCAATGCATTTCAAACTAGACACCCAAAAAAACGTTCATGATCACCAAGGCCGTTCTTTATATATGTGTTGCTGAAGAATGCTGCTGTCTTCGCAACTTGCTTTCCTCTGCAATACACTCGCTTTGAACTTACAGTAAACTTTAATCCCTTTTAGCAGCAAAACAGCCAGTAAAGGGCCAGCAGTTGTGCTTAATCTACTCGCAGCTCTCCCAGTAATCCACTCACACTTCAAAACTCTGTTTAACATGCACGTTGAAGGCATCTCCTCACGGTTTCCCAAAATTACATTAATCTTTTGTTCGCAGCGTTCCTGGCTAATCTTAAAAAGCTATGCAGATGGTTTCCATGACATCTCTCTTTTGAAACAGTACGTGCAGCTCCTTTGCCCTCTAACACCTTTTGTGCTTATTAGTTACTTAAAAAGGAAAGCTGAAGGTCATAAGCCTTCAAATGAGCTGTGGTTTCCGTTGAGCAGAGAAACATTATTATTCTAGGGTCAAATTCTCTGGATAGTAATGGCGTCTGGTCTTGTCACAGGATATGTTGCTTGCTGTCGGCAAGATCTTTCTGTGGGCCTCTGAACCTCAGTGCATTTTATATTCTGATTTGTTGAAATGAATTGATTTGGACATTCATCACACAACACATTTAAAAGACTTAATAAGATATCCAATACGTACTGAGCAACGCTTGGACATTGTAGCTCGCGTTTTATAAATAGCTGCATGATTACATAATTATGATGTGAGCCATGTTGCGTGCCGCTAACCTCTTTCATTGTTCATCATGACCCACAGAACTGACGTTCAATAATTCACTTTACACCCCGCTGTATTTATATGCGTTAGACATCCAAGTCAAGCAAACCAAATAAAATTCACTTGTTGCCAGTTAGTAAATGAATCAGTAATCAATAACCAGTTACAGTATATAAAGGCCAGATGAACAGCAGATTGAGTGGTCTGTGTCAAACATCATCTCGAATAAAGGCTGGGTGAGAGCCAGACATTTCATAGTGGAGTGTGGAATGCTGAATCCACACCCTCTCTGTGATCTTGTTCTAAGTGTGGAGAGCCGAACTCATGCCAGCTTCACAGGAATAACCTGTCACCACCCTCTCTCTTCTTCTTCTCTCTTGTATGGTGTAGATACACTCATGTAAACATATATGCCGAATATGTGTCACTGCAGTTGGTAAACGAACATAACTAGTGCTGGATATAGATTTACAAATTGTAGTCTGTTACTGATTCCATCTTACATGACTAATAGTAAATTATTAATTATAAAATTAAGTTATGATAATAATACTAATAATACAATTATACAATAAAAATGTAATATTAAATTCAATATTAAAAGTCATTTTAAAATAACAAAATGTATTCAAAATAAAACACTTGCCTAAATAGATTAAATATTTTATTTGTTTACCTGCTCATGGTGTGATCATTAACCAACATCAGAGAACTATGAACATACCTTAAAATTACATTGAGTACTTCAAGTAAAAATAATAAAAAAATTGGGAATCCCTGCATTAAAAAAAATACATAAATAATAATCATAATAATAATAATGATAATAAAGCCTTCCAAAGACATATAATACATGGATAAATAACATGGTAAATGAATAACCCTCATAAAAAAAAAAAAAAAAGATAAATACATCTGTCCATCAGTAGTTGATGCAATGTTGACATGTTGAGACACTTCTTAAAATGTATTTTTATTATTATTATTATTATTATTAATTCAGTGGTTAAAGGCTGTGTGACCTCAAAAATCTGTGTAAATATAGTCAGTGACTAGTAACTGTTTTTTGTGTGAATGTCCGCAAACAGGAAGTCTTTCTGAATGTATGTAAGTGGCTAGTTTAGAAAAGAAACTTTAAAATGTGAAAGAGAATAATTATAGATAATGTATTGCTGTTTTGTGAATAATGTGCAATCATGTAATCAAAAAAGTATTTCACAATTTAATTAAATCACATTTTTGGAATCTGATGTAATTAATTACTACCCATTTCTGAACATGACATTTATTAAATCTTTAACATAGAGCCACAAGAGAAGAGTTGTGGCAAATTTGCACTGACCAACGGAAAGCTTCTAAATTTGAAAGAGAACTCTGTGTCGGCTGTGCTTCCTATACATCGCTACAATTTCATAGAAATTTACCTTAAAAGAATTAAGATATTAGTGCATGGAATATCTAAACTATTCTGTGGTCTGCTGGTCCTTCCAGGTTTGGAGACTCCAGGTGTCTTGAGAGGTTTTCTTTCATGTGTGGTCCAGTGTTCCTGAAATTGTTTTGAAACAGTCTTGTGGCTAAAATCTTCTTTCAAGTGTTGATTCATCTGCTGTGATTTATAAAGGACTTGAAAAAGGATGGAACAACTGTTCATAGACATCAGCTCCCTGTTGCTTCCTGTTACTTTTAGTTTGACAAGGTTTGTATATGTATGTTTAGGGGGAGGGTCTCTTGTGGAACAGCTGCTGGGTGTTTGACGCAGATCACACTCCCCTCCTTAACACACACACGGCTGTCTTCCCAGAGCAGAGAGTACCATGCACAGTAAAACCCAAGACTTAAGAGGTGTCAAGTTTGTTGTTTGTTTACAGGTCAGCAAAATGGTGACACATTTTCCCTAGGAAGTGTTTAGACCACACAGACAATGGATGTGCCACCCAGGGAAACATTTTATAATTCACAACTGTGCCAAATTTGAAAGGCCATTGCCCACTAGTCAAGAAAACTACAAAATTCTATAATTACAAGTTGCAAATGGTTAATTCTGGTTGGTTGTAGTAACTTGCTAATGTTCTGTTAGAATGTTGCTATGTTATTCCTAAAGTGTTCTGGGTGGCTTAAACAACTTTGCTAACATTTACATTGTTGTTAACAAGTTGTTATGCAGTTCTTAGAGTGTTCCTGTTGGTTGGATGATCTTTGCTAACTTTAAGTTGTTGTTAGCATGTTGGTATGTAATTCCTAGGGTGGTCTTATGGTTAAAAAAACATTTTGGTAACATATTAATGGCTGTTAATATTTTGCTCTGGGTGGTTATGATGAGGTAGTTAGCATGTAGATATGTGGTTTTTCAGTTGTTCCTGGTTGCAATGACTTGGACTTGAACATCTTAATGTAGCATATTGTATGAACAATTGTTAACGGATTGCTAAGCTGTTCTTAGGTTATTCTGGGTGGTTGCAACAACTTTTCTAACATGTCCTGAGTGGTTGTTAGCACACTGTTTGCCTCATATAGTGTTCTCAGTTGTTGCAACGCCTTTGCTAATATGCTAATCCTTAGAATGTTCTGGGCTGTTTTGAGGGCATTGCTAAGTGGTTTCAGGGCATCTGAGTTTTAAAGTAAAATGATGCCATACGTGGTCCATGTTCCTAGTAAGTTCATGGAATCTTTTTACTCATTTTATCATACACCAGGTCTGATCATTTAGAGAAAAAAAAAGTGATTTAAGATATTTATAGCACAAACTGTTTGGCCCAGCATATTCAAATAGTGATTTAGGGGAATGTGTATCGAATTATGTTTTTCATATAGGCAATTAAAGATGCTTTCCTTAACCAGCAGCACTAAATAATAAATGCCTGAAGCACTATTAAAGATGCATTAATAAATCACAACAAAGCTTAGAGAGCCAAACAACCGTATGACCTCCTGGTCGTCAGTGAAGTCAATACCTGACCCACTATGGTCGTCAGTGAAGTTGAGGAGCTGAGTCACATTAAGTCAATTCTTGTGGTGTAAGGTTTCTGTGCTTTGAGGAGGGGACAGCCTTGAAACCAGAACCTCTGTTGCTGAAGTGAAAGACCCTGGCCCGACCTGTCCAAAATATCCTGGCTTCCTACCCTCAGAGATGCCTCTCATTCTTACCCCAGCTCCAAAGACTGGTTTCCGCATCATCACACACTTAACCTTCTATTATTACCTCTAACACAAACACACAGGAGAGGGCCAGCAGACAGACCCTGGGGGCTACAGCTGAGAGAGACCCTTGTGGCTTCAGACCACTGGAATGCCTATGTGTGTAACTTCATCCCAAGCTTGGCTGAGAGGGGAATCTTCAGGATAGGGACAAGGTCACAGTGGATGTGGAGTGGGGCTATGGGAAGAGTACCTTTATATGGTGCCAATCCAGAGTGGAGATAAGTCTCTTTGGCTGGCAGCATGATGAAGGTATTACAACATGACTAATGTTTTGGCTGTTGCTCATTGATCCTGGCTTCATAATAACTTCATCAGGAACTGACAAATAAAGATGTACGCCAATAGTGCTATGGGCATGATTGATACCTCATATTGTCTGACTTGTTATTAAGACTTGTGTTATGTTTTTTACGTGGCAGATGTTTAAAGTGGTCAAAAACAGTATGTCCTATACATTGAAGGAAACATTTCAGCCATTGTATGGGACAGAAAATCATACTTGTGGATGATTTTTGTCTTGTGCCAGTAAGCATCAATTTGGCAACCACACTATAAAATTACAGTATTATCGATCAGCCAGACGAAAGAAATCAGCCTAAGATAGTTGGTTGATTTTAGCTGGTCTTCCAGCCTGGTCATGGCTTTTCTGCAGGCTGGCTTTAGGTTTTTGACCACTGTTTTAGCTGGTCAAACTAGCATAGCTGATGTGCCATTTCTATAGAAATTTAAACATTGGCTTTACAACCTGAAGCTACACAATGTTGTGGTATCTTGAAAAATGTATTGAATTTTACTGTGATTGCTGACACAGTCAATGTGTCTGGAGTAGTTGAATCCTGCATCTATGTACAGTATATGCTGTATCTATGATAAAAAACCACATACTCCCTCGCAATCACCCAAAACATGTAACTATAGAACAACCAATTAGCAAATGCATTCATCATGCTAAACACTTTTTGGGTTACCTATTCCTTTAGGTATGATCATGTTCCATGAAGACGTTTTGTAAATTTCCTACTGTAAATATATCAAAATGTAATTTTGGATTAGTAATATGCATTGCTAAGGACTTTCATTTGGATAAAATATAATGTAGGTGATTATCTCAATGTTTATTTTTTTTCCACTCTCAGATTTCATATTTTTAAACAGTTATCTCTCAGCCAAATATTATCATATCCTAACAAACCATGCATCAATGGAAAGCTTATTAATTCAATTATTAATCTCAATTTCAAAAATCTGACCCTTGACATTGACTGGTTTTGTGGTCACCATGCAGTCATTTAACATTTACACTAAATTATTATTTTTAAAAAATAATACATATATATATATATATATATATATATAATTTTTTTTTTTTATATATAATTTTTCTGATCTGCAAGTGTCCTTGCATGACTGGGTCTACTTAATGGAAATTAAACCGCTGTCGCCTGCAGGGAGTTTGACATCGTCACCGCTTCTTAAACCGAGTGTGGCAGAGCCCCACTGAGAGGTGTACTCGGCTGACATCTTTTACTGGCTCATAATAAAAACATGCAGCCCTCTGCCTCAGTGTCTGAGGTTATTTTGGAACAGTCTTATTGACACTGAGCTGCCATTGTTGGAATAAAAAAGGGATAGAGGGATTTGAAAGGAGATCCTCTCATCACAGAGAGAGCTCTTGAACTTGCACGCACAAATGGGCAAACACTACAGGAAAATGAGAACATCTGAGCTCCAGGGATTTTAGTTGAATAGAGCATTCAACAAAAACTCTGATTTAAAGCTTTTTGGAACTAAGAAGCTCTGAAGTGTCAGCATTGAACCTGGTCTAAAAAGTTTAAACTTCTTATTTTGAGAGGATTCAAAATGTACAGACATACGGATCTGCATCAAAGTGTCATAACTTTAGACACTGCTTGATAAGGTCACAATTTTTATGTTTGGAGAGCCAGTTCAGTGTGCTCAGATATATGGGATAAATTACATGTTCACACCATTAATTCCTGTAGCACATAATAATTTGCTGTGCTACAGCTAAAGACATTAACTCAAAAGGCAAAAATATAAATAATTTTCGGCAACGGACATTTTATTGCTTTTTTCAATGCTGCAGGCAGTGCTCAGTCTTTAGCAGACTGTACCAACTGCTCTCAACACAAGAGGTCCATCATATTCAGCTGTTGACTTCAATCACAGAAGAGTACAAAAGACACAGTTGGCTATCACTTGTTTTGTCTTAAATGGATCTTAACCTTTCATTCTGTTTGCACTGTTGCACAAATGGTCTGATGAAACAAGACACCAGGTGTCAACATGAATTGCAAAAATAATTGGTGTGTTCGCCTTAGACCGTGCCTTGCCGATTGGTGAGATTTTGACATGGGAAGGACTTTGTAGTCAACTAATTTAAACTTAAAGCCATGTAAAACCTACATAATTTACTTCTACATTAAAATTTGTTCAGAACATCTTGGACTAATTTAGGTCAATGTTTTTTTGTTTTTTTCAACTTGTTCAAATAATACATTAAGATATTAATTTATTAATTGGACACAATCAAATGGTGAATGGTTTACTTTTGGTTTGGCACATTCAAGTGGGATACCAAAAAGCTGTGTTAACATTGAAAAGATTAAAGATTAAGATATTGAATAATTTTAATAAAATGAAAGCACGATGCATTAAGAGCTGGGGGTGAAAACCTTTTAAATTTGAAATTGTACTTAATTTGTCATCTGGGAAACATGCAAGTATCTTCTATTGCTTCCAAATGGCAGTAAATGGGAAAAAATATTTCTACAAAATTAGAAAGTTTTGGACATTGTCATCCTGTTCAAAAGTTTTCACCCCCCGGCTTTGTGTTTCCTTCATGGATCATCAGTGAATGTTTGAAACTTTTTATAATAGTTGATTTTGAGTCCCTCAGTTGTCCTCAGTGTGAAAAGATTGATCTCAAAATCAAACAGTCACTGCTGGAAAGGATTCAAATATGCAAAAGTTGCAGGGAAAGAGAAGAATCTAAAGAGTAGTGCTCAGTTTAACTGTTCAGAACAAACAAGGGACTCATCAACAACCATCATCAAAAGAAAAAAAAAGTATTAAGACCCAAGGGATCCCAAAAGGGGGTTATTTTATTAATTTCAGCTATTTTGGAGATTTTTTTGTGGACTATATGCAAACATCTTTTATGTAAAATATCTTACTCAGGATAGTATTAAATAAAATAATAATAATAATAACATGCTTTTTTTCCCTATAATCTGACTTATTTTGTTTACATTATTCAAATTTTCATGCACATAAAAATTTGAATCAGCATAGTATTAGTAAATCCTTTTGTTGTTGCTCTAATGACCTGCCAGTTGTGGGTTGCATGTTAATGTTCATCCGCTTGGCAGGACAATATCCACTCATTGGTCTGGGTCATGCATTAAAAAGCAGAAAAGCAATACATGACTATGAAATTATGGCCCTTGACCAAGCATTTGAGGATAAATTTGACGGGATAAACAAAATCCTTTTGTCTCACCACAAAACATCATTAGCCGACATTTAACAATGTATTTGACCTAAATGACTCGATGATCCCATCAGATAGAGACTTTTTTCATTGGATTAGATTTCATGTTAACCTCCTCAAGATAAATGTAAATGATGAGAACAAAGCTTAATCTGAGAGTGACCTGGAATGTAACTTGAATACTGATAGTGTCAACTAACTCACAGCAGACTTATGACCTATCATTTGATATTTAATGTATCTTGCAAAGGATTACATGTGTTGATGTTTATTTCTGTCTCTCTCACTGAATTATCAATATTCCAAAACCTATAAGAGGACATCATGATATACTAGTGTCAAGATAAACAACTCTTCTGGGAATAAAAGTTTAGTGTAGGTGAACTAATGATTTTCTGATAATAATTTTGTGATGAGGACTAAACAAAATTCTCTAAAATGAATCATAGCCTACATACAATTTAAACTTGGCATAGCACAGAGGTCAGTGTGTCCATCAAGGTACTTGTTCCCAGGTACAGCAGACACTTATTAAACTTGAATAAAGCCTACAGGTACATGGGGTGATTTCCCGTTAGCAACAAGCAACTATTGTGATTGGACGCTGGGTTGCTGAGGTAAAAATAAATTAATAAATAAATAAACACCCATCATTTCAGGAAATATTTGGTTAGAATGACATAATAAAATGAAAAAGATTCATACCATAAGACTGTGCTTATTATATAGGATACATTAATTTTAGCCATAGTGTGCAAACTTGCTTGGTAGCTTTGTCAAAGCCATGACGACATATAATTTCCGAGCTGTAAACGTTTGCTGGGGACCATAAGTGTCCGTTACCTTTGTAAAATAAAAACAGTGAGAAAGCAAATTGCACCATCTAGTGGATATACAGAGAAGTACTGAAAATGACAGATACTGAACACTGTTTTAAAGTCAGAAAAAATAAAAACAGATTGTCAAATTTCATGCAACACTTTGGTGTTGTTGTAATGATACACTATATTGCCAAAAGTATTACACTACCGCAGGTTTCACTAATTTAGTCATTTCCTTGAGTACAACTCCTAGTCCCAGTTTCACAGACAATTAATGCTTAAGCCTAGCCTACTAAATGTAAATCCGAGCTGTTTCAACTGAAATAAACTTGCACTGACTGATCTTAAAACATGTCTGTGCCTTTGTTTTGTCTTAAGATGCACACCAGTAATGCTTTTTTCTAAGGCAAGTTTAAGCCCTATCTATGAAACCGGGCCTTAATGTTTAGCTATATAATGAAATTCTACAGAACTGTGTGATTGTAATTTTATAGCAACAGTTTGGACAGAACCCTTTTCTCTTCTAACATGACAATGCCTCTGTGCGTAAGGTTCAAAAAGAAATGATTGATTCAGTAAATGTGGAATGCAGACCTTGAGCCAGAAACACCAATGACTTGCACATGCACTATATGGACAAAATTATCGGGACACCCGCTTCTTTAGGACTGATAAAATGCACTTCTTAAACTGTGGCAACAAAGATGGAAACAACATATTTAAAAACTATATTTCTTTGTAAACTGGCCCTCCAGGAATTTGACACCCCTGATTTAAAGTCACATCAGAGGTGTTCACTTGGGATTAGGACTTCGCTTTCTGCAGACCAGTCAATTCCTTCCACATTGAGTAATTTCTTTTTTAACCTTGCGTTATGCAAGGTACTGTCATGTTAGAAGAGAAAAGGGTCCTGTCCAAATTGTTTCTCTAAAATTAGAAGCAAAGAGTTCCCTAGAATTTCATCATTATATGCTTTAACACTAAGATTTGTGCTCATGAAAAATTACTGATGTAGTCAAATCTGTTCATTAGAAGGGGGTGTCCCAATACTTTTGGCAATATCTCACGCTATCTGACTTTCTTACAGTGCAGCACATTGTTTTATTTATTGTTCAGTTAAAAGAAGATGAAGAAATGAAGCATCTACTTGGTAAAACGAACCACCAATTCTCTGTTTTTATTTACATTTGTCATTTTTTACACATGACTGTATTATGTAAAATTTATGATTACATCACACACATTTTGTGATGTACACACTGTAACAGGACATCCAAATTGTTCTGAACAGCCAAACTATATTATTAAAAAAAACTACATAGCACAAGTAACCCTTCTATCTGTGGGACCAAATGTGTGTTTTTAGATGATGAGACTGTGTGAAGGACTTCTGACACTGTGTGCACTGGAACGGCTTCTGACCGGTGTGAGTAATATAGTGTCTCTTCAATTTGGACGGTGCATTGAAGAACTTGAAGCACATGTCACACTGGTGGGATTTCTTCATTTCCTCTTCTTGATATCTGTTTGAACAGTTATGTGCATATAAGTTCCTTATGGTGCGGAAACTGTTATTACAGTCAGGACAAAAGGGAAGGTCATGTGGAGATTTGATAAAGCATTCACCTTCATCAAAGTCCTCAAGCTCCACAACAACTTCTGGGAGTCTGGGAACATCAGGATTCTCTTGATTCTGACAAGAACTGGGCTTGTAAGAATCAGGGGCACACCTGGTCACAACAGAGTCAGAGTCCACAAAGACACAATCTTCAATATCATCCGTGTGATGTGCCCATTTTTTCTCAGCTCTTGATTCGGAAGCACAGTGATGGAGAGATGAGTCAGTTTTGGGCGGACAGTCACTCACCCTGCCAAAAGGCACGATGTCAGATGCCTTTTTCCCATCAAGCAAGATGTCAGTTTTATGCATCAGACCCCAAACTGATTTGTTGTTGCATGAGAAAACAACCTTGTTCTCAACATTCTCAAAAGGGCTAGCACTCATATCCTCTGTAAGCACATTTTGATCTTGTTTCATGGTTGACTTTTGATTATTTGTTGACATGGTGTCATTGTGGGCAGTTATATATTTTGGAGGTTGTAACTTAGATGCTTGTTTAAAAGACACTCTGTTGTTTTTGAAGCTCTGGAGTGATGGTGTTCTCCGCTTCCCAGGGATACTATGAGTTCTCATATGTACGTTTAGATGAGATCGTTCTCTAAAGGCATGGGAGCACATTGAACACTGAAAGGGCCTCTGATCTGTGTGAATAAGACAATGCCTTTTCAGTTTGGATGGAGCACCAAATCGTTTATGGCACACTGGGCAATCATAAACCCTTTTATTTCCATCAGAATTCTTACTTTGCAACACCTTTACATCATTGTCCTCATTTTGTGTTGTGACACTGGCTTCTTGTTCCTCCTCAGATTCTTGGATTTCCTCCATCCACTGGCCTTCTGGAGGTTTGGAAGAATATCCAGAATTTAATCCAGTGTGAAGATCCAAACCTTCTTTATTTAGAAGGGAATCTTGCAAATATGCATCAGATTTCCAGCAGTCATCACTAACAATTTGAGATGCCATTTTCTCTATAACCATGTTTTCATCTTGGTTCACCGTTGACTTGGTATCATCTTGGACAGTTGGTTGTTTTAGAGAGGGTTTTAACCTTGACTTATTGTCTCTAAAGCTCTGGTGTGATTGTGTTCTCCGCTTCTCAGGAATATTGTGAGTTCTCATGTGTACTTTTAGATGAGATTGTTCTCTGAAGGCACGGCAGCATGTTGAACACTGAAAGGGCCTCTGATTCGTGTGAATAAGACAATGCCTTTTTAGTTTGGATGGAGCACCAAATCGTTTATGGCACACTGGGCAATCATAAACTCTTTTGTTCGCATTAGAATTCTTACTTTGCAACACCTTCACATTTGCATCATTGTCCTCATCTTGTGTTGTGACACTGGCTTCTTGTTTCTCCTCAATTTCTTGGTTTTCCTCCTTCCACTGGCCTTCTGGAGGTTTGGAAGAACATGCAGAGCTCAGTCCAGTGTGAATATCCCAACCTCCTTCATTTAGAAGGTAATCTTGAAAATATACAGATGAATCATTGCAGTCAACACTTATTTTTCTAGATGCCATATTCTCTGTAACCATACTTTGGTCTTGGTGCGCTGTAGATTTTTGTTTATCTGTTGATTTGGTATAGTCTTGGGCAGTTGTTTGTTTTGAAGAGGGTTTTAACTGTGAATTAGATGTTCGGTTACAGGGCACACTACGGTCTCTATAGCTCTGGAGAGGTTGTGTCCTGCTCTTCACAGGAATATTGTGAGTTCTGATGTGTACTTTTAGATGAGATCGTTCTCTGAAGGCACGGCAGCATATTGAACACTGAAAGGGCCTCTGATTCGTGTGAATAAGACAATGCCTTTTTAGTTTGGATGGAGCACCAAATTGTTTATGGCACACTGGGCAATCATAAACCCTTTTGCTTCTGTTATAATTCTTACTTTGCCACACCTCTGAATTTACATCATTGTCCTTACTTTGTGTTGTGATGCTGGCTTCTTGTCCCTCCTCAGACTCTTGGTTTTCCTCAATGCACTGTCCTTCAGAGTGTTTGGAAGAATTTATCTGAGGTAAACACACATTACCACCATCTTCCATACATCCCAAAGCTTCAGGTGTTGGAGATTTGGCCCCATGCTTCTGCGGGACTCTACACAACCCAGAATTACTGTTTATTTTTCCTGTGTGTACCTTGAGGTGTTTATGGAGATAATAGGCTTGCTTGAACGATTTTCTGCAGATTGTGCAAGTGCATTTTTCACATTGATATCCACTTTTCTTTTTGAGTTGAAGTATGCGATCAGAAGGAAAATGCTTATTTGTTGAACAGGTATCATTTTGGGCAGTTTGTTTTTTTGATAAAGGTTTTAACCTTGAGTTAGATGTTTGATTACAGGGCACACTGTTGTCTTTATAGCTCTGGAGTGATGGTGTCTGACTCTTCACAGGGTTGGTGTGAGTTCTCATATGTACTTTTAGATGAGAGCGTTCTCTGAAGGCACGGCAGCATATCGAACACTTAAAGGGCCTCTGATTCGTGTGAATAAGACAATGCCTTTTGAGTTTGAATGGAGCACCAAATCGTTTATGGCACACGGGGCAATCATAAATTCTTTTGTTTCCATTACAATTCATACTTTGCAACACTTTCACATTTACATCCTTGTCCTCATTTTGTGTTGTGATGCTGGCTTCTTTTTCCTTTGCAGATTCTTGGTTTTCCTCCATCCACTGTCCTTCTGGAGGTTTGGGAAAATATCCAGAACTCTGTACAGTAGGTAAATCCAATCCTCCTTCATTTAGTAGGGAAACTTGGAAATACACATCAGAATCACCGATCATTTTTTGATTTATCATATTCTCTTTAACAGTATTTTGATCTTGGTGCACTGTAGCAGAGTCCTCAGCTCCATCTTGTAAGGATATCTGCACATCTTGTTCCTCAGACTTTGCAGCATTACTAAAAGAAACTGAACGATTCTGTTCCAAATGACCCGCAATTATATTCTGACCCTTTTTTTTGTGGATCCTCACATGGCACTGCAAATGCCACCGAAATTGAAATGATTTCAAGCACATGTGGCACTTAAATGGTCTGATATCTGTGTGGCTCACAATATGTCTGGCGAGCTTAGAAGGATATGGAAAGCTCTTCAGACAGATGCTGCACTGATTCACACCTTTACGTGTGTGCTTAAGGTCAATTGGGCGAGACGTTGTGATCTGCACTTCAGAGCTTTTAATCTCTACAGTACTTGAATTTGTCTCAGTCAATGGGACATTCTGGCTTAGCTTGCTTTGGCATTTGGATTCTTCATGCATTTTGTTCTTTAAAGAGTCTAATATCTGAGTTAAACACACATTTCCACCATCTTCCATACATCCCAAAGCTTCAGGTGTTGGAGATTTGGCCCCATGCTTCTGCGGGACTCTACACAACCCAGAATTACTGTTTATTTTTCCTGTGTGTATCTTGAGGTGTTTATGGAGATAATATGCTTGCTTGAATGACTTTCTGCAGATTGTGCAAGTGTAAGCCTTGTCGTCAAAATGAACGAACAGATGTCGAGTAAGTTTCGAGGGGAAACTGAATTTCTTCAAGCATATTTCACATTGATATCCACTTTTCTTTTTCAGCTGAAGCGTACACAAGCGATCAGAAGACTTGGATCCTGGAAAGACCTCTTTTTCTGCAGATGTGACGGCATCTGGTGATGAAGGGTTGGTGTGAGTTCTGAAGTGTGCTTTTAGATGAGAGCGTTCTCTGAAGGCACGGCAGCATATTGAACACTGATATGGCCTCTGATCCGTGTGAATAAGGCAATGCCTTT
Organism: Enteromius mattozi; assembly: GCA_032359235.1. Taxonomy (NCBI): domain Eukaryota; kingdom Metazoa; phylum Chordata; class Actinopteri; order Cypriniformes; family Cyprinidae; genus Enteromius; species Enteromius mattozi. Next base: position 4,798,117 of record JAUMHE010000075.1, read on the forward strand.
TGAGTTTGGATGGAGCACCAAATCGTTTAAGGCACACTGGGCAATCATAAACCCTTTTGTTTCCATTACAATTCTTATTTTGCAAAACTTGTGCATTTACATCATTGTCCTCAAATTGTGTTGTGACACTGGCTTCTTGTTCCTTCTCAAATTCTCGTTTTTTCTTCGTCCACTGACCATCTGAAGGGTTTGAAGTATGTGCAGAAGTCAGTCCAAAGTGAAAATCCAAGCCTCCTTCATCTAGAAGGGAGATTTGCATCTGAGCTGACATCTAGCTTGAAATGTTAAGCAAGCTCTTTACGTACTGCAAAGAGAGAACAATTTTAGTCCATCCATTCCTAAGCAGGTATACAAATACTTTGGTTTTTAAATGCACAAAGCCATTTGTATTGCTGTCAACCTTTTATTTATCAATTTTCTAAAGCCCATCTATCACGTGTAGGTTGTAAAAAGTATATTTGTGCATACTAATGATTAGAACATTGGGCAAAATTAACACTAAAGTTAATTAATGAATTTAAGATAAATGAAATGATAACAATAACTTCACCTCACCCGCAGGAATTTTGGGATGTTAAATCGAATGACGATTTCCTCAATTTGTCATCATTTCCGACGTTTGAGTTCGAAACAAACAATGACAGACTTCCGATGCAAACACATAAATACAAGAAACAGTTCATTAACAACAGTTCTGTCCTCTCAAAGCTTTTGCAAACAGACGCTACTTCTTCTTCTGTCATGTTTTGTGGGGGTTGGAGCGGTTTAATGTGAAATTCCGCCACCTACTGGCAAGGGCGGTGAAGTCCAGACAGAGGAGAAACAAGAAACAAAACCATTTTAATCAAACCTGTATCTGGATAAAATACAATGTCCAATACACCATTCTAGCACACTTTGGCTGAAAGGGCTTTGTGGTTAAGGTGTATTCCGTCATTATTTTATTTTAGACAACCTTGAAACAGCTGATTCTCACAAACAGAGTTTCACCACTAGATGGCAGTGTTAAGCTGTGTGCCGGGATCAAGGCACAGACATTAAAAGCGATGTAGTTAGTTCGGCTTTGTCGAACCTTGCATAAAGTGAGTTTAGTTAAATAAACACAGTTGTATCCTATGATATCCATCTCAGATTTTGAATACAATTTTAAAACATTTTTTGAATACTTCTCATGGGCAGACTGGGCACAGTAATAGGCCTACAATGTGTAATTTCTCAAGTTTAAAATAATGTAGGCCTAAATCTTTAACCGAAATGTACGTTATTTGCGGTATGCTGTTCTTTTTAAAGTTCAGGTTGTTTTAATGAAATATTGCTTTAACATGCTCTGTTTTTAAACCACCCTCAAAATAAAGGGGTGCATATTTCAAAGAAGTCACACGCAAGAGGAGCACAGTTTGTGCAACCACCCCATCACCGCGCGCTTGTCCATGCAATTAGCCCTTATCTGTAAGCGGTTTAATTTTCTGCGACATGGCGCGAGCGGCTCGGGCCTGATGGATGTGACATTAACGGGAGATGAAGCTGGGGAGATTGGACGCTGCAGTCACATAGTGGCATTTGTCACTGCCCTGGTCATGCAGATTGCGCCAGCACCGGCCACTGACTAAGATTAATGACGACGGCTCTCAGTCGTTGTTTCTCTCTGTGCTTGTGTCGAGCTCGAGCCTAAATACCATTCACACACACCCGTTCTTTATGATAAGACCTCATACATACAGACTGTACAGGAGTCATCATTATTTCCCGGTAATTACATTAAAATGCAGTGGATTCCATTTATTAATGTAAATTCAAGTCACGTCATTAGTGGTGCTCGGTAAGGAAACCAACACTATTACATGCTTGGAGATTTTTCAAAATAGGTGTGCTATTAGCCTGCTTTTAGACTTTTCATAAACTGCAATGACGCATTTGCGCAACAAATATCGTTATTTAGTTTATTATAGGCTCAATTTGATGTATATTTCTAACACTTTTTTGTGGTACAGTATTTTATTCTGATATTTAAAAAGAAAAATAATAATAAAAAAAAGCTTAAGAATCTTATTCTGCGATATCTGTCTTTTTTTCCTCTTTTGGAAAGTGGTGAAAACGGACAAGGGGATGTTCTATTGTGCTGCTGGAGTAGGCCTAAATGGGAAAATAAAAAAGTTATATTTACTGTGGTTTGCATGTACCAACATAGAAATTTACTTTCTTGCATATGATCCATAATAAAATGAGTAAAATTTCCATGTATTTTACACAATAAACAGAGGATATCTGTCTAAGAACTGGAATCATAGAGGCTTGGAAATGGGTTAGTAACCAACCTAGAAACCACCAAGAACATCCTAGCCACCACCCTGGTAACCACACAGCAACATAGGGGCAACCCAAACCGACAACATTGTGGTGGTGAGTTTTGCAGGGTCAAGCACTGCTTTCACCTTTTTTCAGAAAATGTGAAAAATCTAGTTTTCGTGCAGATTTATTTATTTGCATTGTTAGATTTATTTGCATTTATTTTGCTCTCTTTTTTTTTACCCTATAGCCTGCACACACATACACACAGCAAAGTAGCACCTGCAGACCTATATCATTTTTGAAGTGGCAAAAGCAGGCTGATAAATCGGGACCAAGGGATGTCTAACGATTAAACAAAATGCAATTCTTGGAATCTCTTACAAAAACGCTGCGTAGAATCATGAAAGGAATTCCTAAGAAGTGTATGAGACCTCCATGTATCCCCTCGGTTGTAATAAGGGAGAGAGCGGTAACCCCAAACTGGCTGCTCGGCTGCACAGAAAATGGTTTTCCTTGACAAATGAGGTGATGCGGACCAGGCTCAGATGGATGGGGGTTTGGGCTGGTTGTATCAGGGCTCTTGGGATGCTGGGTATTTACTCAGTCATTCATCATCCTCTGGCACATCCACTTATACAGGATCTGCACCGCACACCCATACTGATGTAATTCTCCACATGGAGAGCTGAATTACCATAGCCTGTCCTCAGTGTGTGTGTACGGATATGTTATTGTGAAGCGTGGAACAATTTTCTGGATGTGCATTTGTGCACTTTTATGTATCTGTGAACCTCAAACTGTAGCAGCATACTCTAATGGTAAATTTAACTGCTTTGCGTTTTGGTAAATTGGTGGCTAAAACATATGATCTCATTCATATCTTTTCCTATGATCATAAGGTCAGGTTATTCCACGAGTGTATTTATTCTAACATGCCCTTGATGGTGTGAGGACAGTTGTACCACCCTGACACCTTTGACTTAATGCCCTAACACTTTTACAATTCATTTTATTTAAGAAATGATAAACATTTCGTCATGAAAGAGATTAAGTCATGTTTTTGCATGCAAGTCGCACCAAATGACTTTGTTGGTTACACCACACGACAGTGATTTGGTGGACAACAGTTTTTCCGGTGTTAATAGTATTTTAAATAAAACTGTTTTGCTATTAATGTTTTCCACATTCATACACTTTTGTACAACCCGCTTACACCCCACTGACAGATTTTGGCTTGGACCTTTATTTCTAAAATGAAATACAGTTTCATAGGAATCACATCATGCAAAATCATAAAACAACACAAAATAATTCAGCTGACTGATTAGATTTGGTTATTCCAAATATGTTTTAATATGTGTCCATGGTGCTGTAAATTGGTTATACCACCCTTACAATTTTAACTGCATAATTTAAAAATGAAAACATTTTCATCATACAAGAGCTTGTCATTTTCATGATAGTTGCACCACATGACTTTGTTGGTCACACCTCATGACAGTCATACTACATATTTAGGTTTTTCTCATTCATATGTTTTTGTAAAACCCATTTATGCTCTACTAATGCTTAGGTTTTGGTGGTTAGGTGTCGACATTCATGCTTTTTTTTTGCTTTTTTTCTAAAAATCAAATAATTTTATATTAATTACATTGTATAAATTAATTCAAAATCACCACCTTGACAAATAGTTACGTTTTCTCATATAGTCGGCTCATTCCGTTTAATAATTCTATAGTGTAAATCGATTCAACTGTCATAGTTTTATCTTCAAATAGGCAAGAAACCTCCAGAAACCGCAAGCTCTTAATGAGCACATCCCATGGTGCTAATTTTAATTTGAACAGCTTTGATCCTGGTCTCCAGTCATTTATGAACTAGCATTGTCATTCATTCGTCGAAGCTGTTCTGAAATGACAGAAGCTCACATCGTCCAAATGTTGAGCATCGATCTGTCCACGTTGTTTTGCTGTCCGTCTGTAACTCCCTTCCCTATTTGCTTATGCACCTCTCGTAATGCCGAACGTCTCCGCATGGACACCATATCCCATCATCCTCCTGATGCTAGCTCTTTCTCAGCATGGGCTCCAACCGGGGCGCTCATGCGTGAGTGACATTTGCTCCAGCATAACATTGGAGTTTCAATCAAACCACATGGGTCCTGGGTGTAGTTTGTTCTTCAATACAGTATGGAGTGAAAAGACAATATTTACCCCCACATGGAAATCCCATGTGGATTCACCCTCGGCCGGTTCGTGTGTGCCAACTGTCTGCCCCGGAATCCCAGGGTGCACCGGGAACAGGCTGGTAATGTGGCACAGGGTGATGATGCAAGCAGCTCAGAGCTCCCTGGGGGACATGAATGTTGATTAAACATGTGCTCAGCCTTGGCTATTGAGCAATGGGACGTGGAACAAATGTCAAACGTTTGTTAATTTCTCTGCAGCGGAGGACTTATCAGTGGAGGGGGTGGAACCCACACCAATGAGGCATGACCCCAATGAGAAACCGATTGGCCGGCCAGACAAGATCAATCTTCTAGAATCAATTTTGAGGAAAGAACAATGTTTCTTGTTGGCGTGTACGCATGTGCAGTGGCGGTAAGTGTTTCTTTGTAGTAGTTGTTGGGAAATGCAGTCATCCAAATTGCAGAACAATACTAATACCTGTCTGTACCTGATAATAAAATAAATTAACAGGTGTTGCTATTCTAATTGTGGCATAGAAAAAGAAAACATGAGATTTGAAGTGACAACCTTTTTTAAAACCTTGCCAAGTTTTTTGTAGCATTTTTACTTTTTTATTGATTAATTTCCTTACAATTTTTAAGAGAAGTTTACATTTAATGTATCTTATAATGTCATGTGGTGTAACTATTGAGTAGTGTAGTATTAGTATTAAGTAGTAGTGGTATTAAGTGACAACATATTTTCCTCAAACCATATACTGTATGTGTATTCAAGTGTACATATATTAAAATATTTTCTGATATATTTTCCAGAGTATGTTTAATTTACAAATATCATACATTATTCATTCATAAATATCTGTACATTTTGGGTGGGCTTACCACACTTTTTTCTACAACCTAAACCCATCTTGCCTTATTATTAAATGTGTTTTAAGAGACATTTATTTTTATTTTTGCACATCTCTGCATATTTGTTGCACCACATGGTAGTAAAATATTATGCTAAACTGCTTAATAAAGGTTTACCTAAAATAATGTCATCCTTTTACTGAGGCTGTTTCATCATATTATCATGACAATTTTGACTTATGACCTAAAAGCTTTTACAACTCATTATAATTAAGTTTTTGACTTAATTTGTAAATGCATTTTTATTTTTTTAAAAAGGAAGAAATTAAGTCTATGTTTTTGTATGATAGTTGCACCACATGACTTTGCTGGTCTCACCACATGACAGTGATTTGGTGCCTCTTTTTAAATAAATTAATAAGTAATGATATATTTTAAAACAAATCAAACCCTGTTCATCAAACCAAAAGAATGGTAGTTGTAGTAATCTGGCTTTTTGGATTTTGTGGCGCCACAAACTAAGGAAGCAACATATACAGTTATATTACATACAGTTTTGCAACCTCCACCCATCATTCAAACTCACCTCATTGCTGGGGGAGCGGCTTAAATTGTATCATCACTCTGTGTCGAGGCATCTGACGTAAGGTGTGAACTCATAGTGTTCCTCAAACAACTGAAGGGCAGGCTGATGCTTAGACCTACACGGAGTTCCCTCAAAATACCTCCCCTGATAAAAACACAGAGTTGGAACTCTTTTGTTGAGAGCAGGATGTTAGGAGAGAGAGGATGCAGATAAATGAAAGTGAAAGGGAGATGCCTACAGGGTAAAACAAAAGAGTAAATGCGAAGAGCGAGGGTCTTCCATTTATACGTTCTCGCATCTGTGGATTGCCAGCCGTCAGTGTTCAGACCAGCCCTCCATTTGTCTTACTGCACTGTGCTCTGACAATGAACCACCGGTTTCCTTTATTTCCTCCAGTCCAATCTAATGAGCATCTTCTGTGCGCAGGGATGGAGGTTCTCTCCTTTGTGAGGGCCGGACAGGTGTCTAACTGAATGATGAATGTCCTTGCATCCTTCCATAATTGGCTTCTCTCTGTTTGGTCTCAGTCTGGCTGCATGTCTGCCGGGCGGCCACCTCCATCTGTCAATCAAGTTTGCCCCGTTGCCGACTGGCTGGCCCTCTGATAGCTATGCTAATGCGTCCGCTGGCTTCTGATTGGCTGCTGCTTGGCTGGCCTAGGCTAATCCATTATGGCCCTGACAGTAGTAATCTCCCCCCCAACACCGGGTCCCGTGTGCTAAACGTTATTTGACCGTTCCTGTCACGTTCCTGCTGGCAAACGGACAGCGAAGGTGATGGATGACCCTGCGCAGAGCGCGCTCGTTCATCACCCCCTCTGACTTGTTTGTGTGGCACTGAAAAAATTAGGCACTGTGATTTTTTCAAGATTACTTTTTCATTAAGAAATGCTTTGCCCAAACAAGGTTGGAACGCGGCGGCGAAGGGGATCGCCTCAGCTGATTTTCATCATTAGCTAATGCCATATCACAATCATAACGATGATTTCGGGAGCCGACTGAATGACGATTCTGACTTGCCATGAACCTGTGACCGTGTTTATTCGGCGGAGTAATTGCGACAGATCGTCGTGATAGATGTAATCAGTGTCGAGCGTCTGAAGTTGACATAAGTAAATATACAGTCGTGGGACTGTGGCTCTCGCCCATTAACTCCAATTGTTTGTTTTTTTACCTCACTCAGCGACTGTGGAGGGTCTTCGCACACGCTCCGGCCTGAAAAGAGATTTGCTGAGAGGACCGTATTGGATGTTGCTAATGCTAACATGGCCGCCGACAGCTCGAGATGTGAGGTCCAATGAAATCATCACTGAAGCTGGCCTCTTGTCTTCTTGAACAAGTAACCACGGTTTTACCGAGATACCCGTGGGAAAGAAAAATCACGAAAGCCATTACTTCTTATTTCAACTGTTTCTCGCAGACAGTAATGAGATTAAATAGAGAACAGGTAGGTCTCTTGCTGCTTAGATTTTTCTCCTGAGATAAAGATCCCAGACACCCGTGTCTCATCTTGAATCTCAGAGGAGATATCAACAATGTCTGGGCATAGTTTAGATAAAATGTAGCACAATATTTTAAATTAAACTAATTTATACTAAATGATAAATTGTAACAGTTGAGTCGTATAAAAATATACAAATATACAATGTACAGAAAAAAAAGAATGAGCATAAAAAATACAACTGCACATTTTCCAGTTTATGATGCCTTTTGAGTCTCAAATACAAAAAAAATGCTATTTTCTTGAAACCGCATCAAAACCCTTGTCAGACCAACAAAATTACCCTAAATGTTGGCCCAACTACTTAAACACAGTTGTTGTTGAGTTCCCAGCATGCATTGCAGCATGCATAAATTATGCAGTTACTGTTATAGGATTATTGTTTTGTTGTTTTCTGACTTGATTTAAACATTTTTTGTTGTTGTTTCATCATTATTGTTAGTTATTTGTTGTACTGTAATGTTAAAAGCTATTCTTTTTAACATTTGTTGATTGTTGATTGATTGTTACCTTTCTTGAGGCTAGTGCATCTAGTTTTAAATCCTATATAGTATGTTCAACCTCGTATATCCTTTTTTTAGACTTTTTAGTCTTTTAAGCTGTTTTACAGGCACAGGTAGTGTTGTCCACTTATTAGACTAACTTGTCCATTAACCTAAATGTAAATTCAATAACGTTGTGACTTTTTAAATGTTCTTTTTTTCTTCCAAAAAACAGAAAAAAAGTAAATAAAATAACATCAACGATGGTAGCTGTTGTAACAATAATTTTTCTATTTTCAAAATATGACAGTCAGCATTGCATAGACAAACAAATTTACATTTGCTCAACAAAGTATCTTTACTGAGCAGTAAATGACTTTTGTTGAGAGAAATTAAAAGTCTTACTGAATCAAGTTATAAATATTATTATGTTTATATATATATATTTTTTTACAATGTACATACACACATATATACATGCATACAAATCTTGTCTGTTTTACAGAAATAACTAGCAGATGTGCTTGCCACAATATTTCTGTAAAAATAAAGCAAAAAATTTAAACATATTTACAAAACCTGTACATTTTGCTATTGGTAAATCCTGCAGTCATCTTCTGTTGAATTAGCTGCTGCTAAAATCTATTTTGAGCAGTTAACACATGATAATTCGAAGCTCTTCACGAGTTGCTTTTGCACAAGCTGGAGTAAATAGAAGGTGTATCATGTCATACGCACAAATACAAAACAGAAATATTTTAACACACACGGCACTAAACTAATGCAACAAACATTATAATAAACAACATGAGTTGTAAAATAAAACTCTAAATATATAACTAATAGCTAAAACTATTAAGAAGCACAATTAACAAAATACCATCAAATGTTGAAGTGTCACGCAGGGAATTCTGGGAAGGTCAATTTATGGTTTTCTAATTAAATAATTTAGTTACCAAGTTAACAGCTGTTTGTGTTTGTTGACATTTGTGTCTTTTTATTATATAATTCATGTAAGGATTTTATAGGAGAAACATGTGAGACAAAATTTCCACTTCAAAAAATAATTAAGTACGAAAGAGAAAAATCTGAGAAATAAAATATTCCTCTCAGAGGGCTTTGGTTCTGTAATGTTATTTTAAAACCACTCATCGTCGTGAAAACAAATCTGCAGTGTATATGGAGAGTTTGCTCTTCTTATTGCTCACTTTCAGAAGAATTTGTTTACATCATTAATACATGTAAAGGCCATCTCATATATCTGTCTCGGCCTACTATGCAAACAGTCAGAAGTGTTTTGTTTAGAATAACTTCACATAGCCACGGGCTGGTATAAGCTTCTTCATCTGATGACACTGTCACTAACATTTTTTTTCATATTATATCATTTTCATCTTTTATTTCTCTAAAAAAATGTCTTGACTAGTTTTCTGGGGAAACTCTTGAGATATATAAACCAACAGCCTCACATTTGACCAAAACCAAAGATGAAAAGAGCAATGATAAATTCGAACAAAATAGAGTGAAGAGGATCCATGCCGTCTGAAAAAATGCCTGTTTTGTCATGGCAGGTTGTATAAAAGATCTCTCTCTGTAGTTTTTTCCCCATTTTTTAGGGGTCAGCACGTGAGATTTATGTGATGAGACTGGTCCGTGTGCACTTCCTCTCTTCTCTGGCCTTGTCAGATCTGGTTGCAGACAGAGGGCAAAAACATTTGTCATCCGTGTGAGATTCTCACCACAGGCTTTCATCTGAGCTAACATAATATGGATGCATGGCATTTGTATGCTGGCTGATGTATAAGCATTAGATTTGCCAAGAACCATCTGACAAAAATGATTTGAATGTTTCTTAAGAAGCGTGTAAAAAGTGTGAGGCGGTAATACTTTGTGTAGAGGGTTGGCTTAGTTTACATTAAATAATAAGCACCATAATGTGACGCTCTAGTTGGTCTAAAGTGTACTTGTGTAATTATTATCGTGACCTCTTTTTTTTGAGGGGACTTGGAATGTTTGTACTTTAAAAATACATTTGTCACAGTATTAAAGCTGTCAGAAATAATTCAGTGGTAACCAGTTACAGAACTTCGAGCATAAAATAAATTAACAATTGATATGTATTTGTCAAAATGCTGGCTATATGGGTGAAATGTAATGAATGAATGAATGAAGTTTGCTACAACCCTGGGCTATTTAAGTAAACTCTGTGTAAGCTAAAATATGTCAATTAAAATTATACTAAAATAACATTTAAATAATAGATGATAATTTAATTTTGATATTGTAATTGTGATATTGTATGTAATATTGTAATAAGTTACAGTCCTTTTTTTCTTAAATATTTTAGAAATAAAAGCCAAATTAAACGGTGAACTTAAATTATATGCTTATTTAATACACACACATACATACATATACATACATTTTTGTTTCTGTGAATTATGGTGACTTTCAATAGACTTCTATCACGTTTATACTGACCAAGCAATATTTATTTTCTCCTAACCCTAAACCTACAGAAAACCTGTTTGCATTCTACACTTTCAGATATGCATTTACAATATTTAAAAGTATTTTTAATAGAAGGGGCGGTCCCTACAATGTCAAAAATTTCAGGTTTTACTATCCTTGTGGAGATATTTGTAGTACACACACAAACAAGTACACACACACTAAACTAAAACCTATATGTTGGCAACAAAAAAAAAAAAAAAAAAAAATACCAAATACCTCAACAATTAAACATGCAACCTTAAAAATCCAAGCATAGCTACTGTGTCTTTCCGCTGGGATTTCTGGGGTTATAGAGTAGAGGGTGCAAGGGAACAGTAGAGCATTCCTGTGGGAAGACAACTCCTGGAGGACAGGTTCTGCTCACTAAGAAATCTGACTCAGGTGTCAACTGGAGTCATGTCCCCTGGCCAAACCGTAGCCGTCCCCTCCCCGACCCCCACCCAGGGCCCACTTTACCTCCGCCTGCCCCTCTGTCTGTCAGCTAAAGCCGCTCCGCTGAGGCCCGAGTGCAGAACCAGATGTGCTGGCTGAGTCCTGAAACATTCTCTTCCCACTGACATCTTAACCTGAAAGGTGTGTGTTTGTGTGTGTGTGTGGGAGAGAGAGAGGTCAAACTTTAGCTTGGCCTCTGAAAGAGTGTAGATTTCCTACGAAGGTGGTGTTTATTGCTCCAGCACTGATTGTGTACTCGCCTGTATGTTTTTATCCTGTACAAGAACAGCCTCGCAGTACAACCACAAAAAACAACATTTAGATTTTTGTTTAGCTCCGTTCCATTTCGTTTCAACACAACCCTAATCACGAATCAAAGCCTCTAATAGTCATTATTTCGATCATAATGGGACGTGCTTGTTTGTGTTTGGGTGATCTGTGGCCGTATTGGTTTTATAATCAAAGTCACATTTGAGTCATGCATCTCGCTTCACCCTTTCACCCACAATTCATCATCTCATTCCGACCGATATACGATATCTAATTTATCAACACATGCCCAATCTAAGCAGCCCCACACATGTGCGAGCAATTAGGCAAAAGAACAGTTGCTAACACAAACACCTTCTGATAGATGACACTCTAAATGTAAGGCCAAACCATGGCAAACATGACTCAAGGAACTGCAGTATCAATCAGATGAGCAGTGGCCTTTACTGTCACCTCCATTGATTAAACACACTGTTTGGAGTATTTGAAATGTGTTGCCATACTGAAGTCTGCAGACCATTGTGCTGTTTACTGTGTAGGTTCAGAGGGGTGACAATTCCTCTCACAAATAATACACTATGTCACAAAAAAGAGTATTAGGAACACATTGCCGACATTATAAGGGGTCACAGTCAATGGGTGTCTATATTTAAACCATATGTAAAAATATTTTGTCTATAGCGTCCACGAGGGATCTGCTGAACAAGACCTTGTTGCTCAGAAGACTTAATGGAGGTCTCAGTTGTGTTTTATTTGTGTATCAACTTCACTGGCAGCCTTTGGACAAATACGAAAGACTGAGATAAATGCTGACATGCACTACAAAAATTAGAATAGCCTAGATAAATATGTCTTCTGATGAAAAATGTTTTGAGTTCTTACTTGAAATTGAAGTGTTTGAACGCAGACGTGAATATTGTTAAGGTGTATGCGTGAGGTCTTTTTCTCGGAAGAAAAACTTGAGATGCAGGAGATTTAAAGTGAAAGGCTCAGTTTTATCTTACTAGAAAAACTATTTGGATTATATCTTGAGTAATTCAAAGGTTTGGATCTGTACGATTTTTTAAATGTCTTTTTTTTATTTAAAAAAAGTTTTTTATGTGCGAAGCTGCATTTATTTCATTAAAAGCACAATATATAGTAAAAAAAACAATAATAATAAATAGAAATGTACAATAATATTATGAAATATTACTACAGTTTAAAATAAAAAAAATCTATTTTAATATTAATTTTATCCAAAAAAATCTAAATTTTCAGCATCATTACTCCAGTCGTCAGTCTCGCATGATCCTTCAGAAATCATTTTAATATACTGATTTGTGAATCAAGATTCATTTCTTATTATTAATGTTGGAAACAACTGTGCAGCTTAATGTCCTTTTGAAACCATGATACATGTCTCTCTCTCTCTCTCTCTCTCTGTCCTCTGGATTGTTTGATGAATAGGGAGTTCAAAAGAACCGCATTTATTTGCAATATATACTTTTATATATATATTGCAACTATATACAGAAAACATTAGTTGCAACAAAGACAACTTAACCTATTTACTTTAATGAAATATTCTACTCTAGAACAAAAAAAACATTCAAAATAAACACTGAAATGGCTGAATTAAAAGCACAACAGACACTAACTACAGTGTGTGAGGCTGTCAGATCCAAGAAAGAAAATGGAAATAAAAGTTGTCAGGTGAAAAAACCTGGACCGACATGTGTCACTTTAATTCCAGCGCATCTGGCCGATGGTTGAGGTCCACTGTCCAGCACGACTGTCCGAATTGAGTTCCTTCTGATCTTAATAAAAGTGAAAATCCTTCAGCTCCACAGCTGGGGACCCTCTGCAGCGTGCAATCCTGAATCTGACATTTTTTTTTTCTTTTTTCTGGGGGACACTTCACTTTATGGCACACTCGTCATTGTGCAATGGATTTAATGGAGGTTCTGATCGGTGGACATAATTTGAATGATACTTTGATGTTATTTAGCCATTTGTCACTGGGTTTACATCCTTCAGTCAGCAAAAGCTTAGTCTGTTTTCATTCTTAAACATTTAGAAGACCTGCTTTAGCTCATCTTATGGGGAGCGGTTTAACGTTGATCAGCTTCCCGGGACTTAAAAGAGAGAATGCCCAGAACTCCAGGCATGTGGAACAATCAGTGTTAGGAGCAAGATAGCTCTCCCGCTGGCCCCGTTCTCAACTTTGACCCCTGACCTCTTGGCACACGCGCTGCTGTAAATAAAGCTGAAGAGAGGCCTCCCCACCTAATTTCCTTTGGCCTCAAATTTAAACACCAATCCTTCTGACTGTTCTGTAAGCAGGGGATAAACAACATCTCCTCACGTGGACCAGGTTCTCACCACGACCACTCAAGAAATCCAGAGAGAGGAGATATACACAATAGAAATTGTGTTTGACAAGTTAAATTCAGCGGCTCCGGACAAGTCCTTGGCTGTAGTCAAAGCGAAATGTAAACTATTGCTGAAATGAGGAGTGGTGTACGGAATTGCTACTGCCATGACAAGCTGATTCGTAAAATCATTATGGCAATAATTCAGTTATAGACTGTGATTTCATGGTTTAAGATGTTATTGCACCTAGTTGCACCAGTTGTGATTACATTTATGGCGTGATGACACACCATTAGAGACCATCGCTTTAGTTTCAGTCGTAACATTCAGTTTTTACTGCATCAATGCTGAGGGAAGCCAACCAGAGAGGAAAACCCCAGAAAATCACCACAAATGTGTGTGTGCCAACATAAAGAAAAATATTACGCTCTAGTAAATAAAATGACGAATAAGGCATTTTAAGTAAGCTATTTTTAGTCTATATTAAGACTAATATATATTAATTATATATATTAATTTACTTATATTAAGTCCGTTTCGTATTTTTAGGCAGGTTCACTACGAGACTTTTTCGGCGTGTTCTTTTAAATACTATTAGCTGGGTGTGGATTGTTGGCTTCATTTTATGTTGTATCTTTTTACGTTATGTTGCTCAGTGTGAGAAGGATGACCCATATTTCATTATTAAGCTGTGCTCTTGTTTCCGGCAGCTTTCACAACGAATTTATCTCTGACCAAGACATACACACTCAGCATTTGTGTTATCTATATCTAGACTGGCTGTGCTCGAGATAATAAACTAGTTTTTATATTCCAGATGTAAAGTTTTAAATAATTACGCATTTCTTAGCCTATGTTGGAATTCCAGTACAAGACATTTTCCTTACGAAACGCAGCTAAATACTAGCTATTTACGGTTTAACAGCATGAACAATTCAATGTTTGGTTTAATAGAAATGTAAGATTGCTTATGAGGTGAAACTCATTTTATAATACCCAGGCGCCACATGTTTCGTCCTTGTTTCCCTAAAGAAACTATATAGGCTATTTTATGCCGTCTTGAACTAGCCTTTTATTTTCAAACATAACTAGCCTATACGCTCAGCAGTCGACCTAAAATAAAAAGAGAAAATAAAAGAAGGAGAAACAAAACGGATTGGAAGGTCTTATTAAAATAATTCCATTATCGAAAGGAATGAGATGAAACGCAAGGGCGTTATTGCAGGTATTGTTGTGCCTGTGGCTTCTCCTCCAGCAGCGTAATTCTCCTCATCAATACTGCAGTGAGATCGTTACGCCGCTGACATTGATAAATGACCACCAAACTACAGCATTTTCTCACCAGTACTGCAGGCTAGAGAAACACAAACTGGAGGTCGAAATAAGCAGGGTAACGTCTGCAGGAGCAGTCTTAGCTAAGATATCAAACAACATGAGAAAAACCATTTGAAAACGTCACCGCGAAATTGCGTTTAAAAACTGCTGGAGATGAAGAAGCGCGCGGGGCTTGTGTTTCTGAAAAATTACACGCGATACAGTCGCCTGATTTGGAAATATCGAATTAATGTGATTTATTTGTGCGCATATTGCCTCAAACATTTTACAAAAGAGCTCTACACAAATTTTAATACCTTCTTGGTTTTAGGGAGTAGAGTACGGTTATGAAATTATTCTTTTTTTTACACTTTATTGCTCTTTCAGTATTTATGCAGTATTAAAATCCTCGGTTTTTGTAGCCTATAGTGATTCATTTTTTAATTGTTTGATGCACGTCATATATTTACACATATATTTTTAAATGACTAGGTGCGCGTTTCATTTTTCTTTGCTTTTTTTTAAACGAACAATTTATTTAAACATTATATAAATACGTTGTAACAGAGTATATAAAAATTGTTGTCTATAGCCAAAATGCAATTGAACTGCATATCGCGTCAGTATCGATTCAATGCATGAAATAACATTCAAAGCAAGGATTTAACATTTTGAAAATGAAGCATTTATTAGAAGAATTCGACTTTTGACTGTGTAGAAATACTGTACTGCTTTAAAAGACTCCTAAAAGGAAAATGGACAGAGCGGGAGGATCGATCAAACTTATCAGTACATCAACAAACATATAATCGACTTTTTCCATAGAGAAAAGCAAGAGTGAGAACGGACCAAAATGTACAACAATATCCCATCTCCATTTTTTTAAAGGATCTCCACTGAATGCCTATTTGACATTGATGTGTTTTACAAATAACATTTACATAATTATGTACAATGGAACATCTCTAGTGGTTTAAAAACTCCTCCAGGCATATTTAGCCTTACAAGAGCACTGTTGCTCTCCAAATCGACAAATAAACGCACAACTCATGATGCTTTTCAAAACATCTCATGTGGGGAAGACTTTGTGGTTTCACATACTGGAATTTGTGTCAGATGTGTGCCATAATGATCCCATCAAGTGGTTTCATTTCCTTCAGTCTTTGTAGAATCATAAATGCAAAGGTCTAACAACTAGTCAATGACACAAACCCAAACATAGAATATTTCCCAAAAGAAAAAAACATAAAAACTCATCATACACTCACATTTCGGTTCTTGAGGGCTTTTAGCATCTTTTACTATATTCCACCGTTAAATGTGTTTAATTTGAGCGTGTGCACCTGTGCGTGAGGAGGTAAGGAATATTTGCGTCTGGGGGCGGCCACTCTATGGTTGAGCAAAAGTGCACAAATGGTGTGGTCCCCGTGCTTCTTGACGGTATAACAAGAATAAATAAATAATTTAAAAAGAAAAGATCTCCAATTGTCTTTTCAGAAGTCTCTCTTTTGGCACAAATGCTTCAAGTCTGTTTTTGTAATGTTGGTGCTCCTGCAGACAGTCCTTTGGCTGGAGATATGATGGCCAGATGATGAGGGGTCCGTGAGAGATTTGGGAAGTCTTGTGAAGACAGGAGGTGATCGGACAGAACGTGATCAGGTGAGGATGAATGTGACGTGACTCCTCATGCCTCTGGCCAGCACTGGGACTATTCCTGAGGCCACCATCAAAACCTAAAACACAGAGTGAAAAATGCAATATTAAGAGATTTACTCACTAACATTTACATTGTGAAAGTATAAAAAGGAATGTTCTGAGTATGTGCTTATATATATATATATATATATATATGTATATATTCTTTTTCTAAATAAGCAAAAATCTGGGTTACAGTAAGGCACTTGCAATAGATGTGAATCTGTACATGTTAAAATAGAAACAATTTTCACACAGAAACTCATTTAGGAAATTTCACAAAAAAAAATGCAAAGAAATAGCAAAGAATACATTAAATTAAATAGCAAAATTGTAAGTAGAAAGACTGAAATTTAATGTTTTTGTAAAAAACACACTCCAATAAAACTTCAAAAAAGTGCATAGCCACAAGATATAGACAATATGCATGTTAATTAGATTTTAATGTGAAAAAATTGCTAATAACCTTTTCTGAGTAAAAATATATACAATTTTACCATTAAATGTCAAAATGTAACATTTAAACGCTATACAACAACCCTTAAAATTACTATTTAAAACAACTTTACAGCTAAAATGCTGTAATTCCATTTTGCCTTCATTTTTAAGAGTGTCAGTGCTTTACTGTATCCTCAATTTTTCCTTTATTTGTATTTATTTTGAAAGAAACCTAGAGATTTTCAACCACAAACGCTGTCAATAAAATTGAACTTGTACCCAATCAAAATATTCCTTTGAAAAAACATACACCTGCCTCTAACATCATAAATGTGTCTCTATCCGCTTAACGCAGGAAAACAGATCTTCATAATGATCCCAACGATCCACCAGCATATGGTGTTTAACCAGAGCGAATTAAGGACGGGGAAACATTCCTCTAAATGACGCAATTACAGTAACGACTCGATGATAATTCAATCAAAAAAAGGTAGGATTAAATAGTCTGGAAATTATTTAGTCTGCGTGTATCTTGCAAGCCGGAGCTCCTGATATCTCTATGTGTCTGAGGCTTCGGTGGGGGTGTTAACCTCCGCTCACCTCCCCGCTCCCCTCCCTTCATTAGCAGAGGCTGAGGTTGTTATTTGAGAGGAAAGGGCTGTGTTGGCACGATTGGAGAACTGGATGTGGTGCCTATTTACATATAAAGAGCTCTATTAATCAAGGTAAGTGTCATTATGGAGGGGCTCATTGGGCAGCACAGTGTGGGTATTAAATAAAATTCTCCATGCCAGGCCGCCCGCGGCGAGCGATACGTCTTGATTTGTGGACTGTCAGAGACAGGCAGCGAAGATGGAGCCGGGGAAAGAAGGTGCGTGCGCGAGTGTGTGTGTGAGGGGGGGTCGTCGGAGAGCGAATTGCCACCATAATCAGATTTCACACGCCGAGTGAAAGGAGAAAGAGAGGGGATGTTCTAAGTACCAAAGCATTTCCTTACGTTTATGATTTGGGAAGCGGGGAGGTGTTTACATGTAGTGCCACTGTCCATCCATACCCATGTTCATACCCATTCCTCCCATGGGACCTGCGAGACGGGGACAGAAAATTAAAGAACAATAAAACACATGCAAATGTATTCAGCAGCTTTATAACAGCACTAAAAATGACTAACGTAAGATTATTATAATCAAAGTGCAACTTACCGCCAGGCCGGAGACCCATGTGTTGTTGGCCGTCAAGCACAAAGCCACCCATAGGCTGA
The DNA here is from genome assembly GCA_032359235.1 of Enteromius mattozi. Classification (NCBI taxonomy): domain Eukaryota; kingdom Metazoa; phylum Chordata; class Actinopteri; order Cypriniformes; family Cyprinidae; genus Enteromius; species Enteromius mattozi. The sequence goes on from JAUMHE010000075.1 coordinate 4,816,293, forward strand.
CCATCAGGGCTGTAAGCAGTTCCTTGACTTACTAAATACACAAAAACACAACATATATGTGATATATGCTTGCATTGTGCTTATAATGATAGTAAAAATGGTATAAAATATCGCTTTACCTGCTCTGTTAGACTGATCAATCATGGGCTGCACGATTCTTCTTCGAGCATTGATAAACCTGTCAAAGAGAAGACAGGGAACACATTTACTAAACGTATTTATATTACTGACCGCCCACAGTATATTTTACTCTTATTTAAACACTCTGGACTTTTACTACTGTGAGCTTTTTGCTATGATTTACTGCAAAATATCCCTTAATGCAGTGCGATTTCTCCTGGGCCTTTGGGTTAATGGACCTGTCAGGAGTCCACAAAAAAAGCTAATGTACTGTTTTAGCGCCAGAGCAAAGAAATAGTCTAATTTATCATGTAAACAAGCAGAGGTTTTGTTAATAAAGAGATTTTAACACCTTTTACAAATTGCGCGTGAGAAACATTCCGTTTAACTGTGAATTTTATAGTAGCAGACGATAAAAAAACAAATAGATTTGTGTTGTATTTTTTTCCTTTCTTCAGCAGTTTAAAGATAACCTCTGTTTTTAAGACTTGCTTTAATTGTGCTTCCTGCTGCAATATATTAGCGAATCAAGTAAAGGGGTCGTTGCTCAATAAATATTCAATTGATATAGCATTGGCCTAGTAGCCTCAGGGTATGATTAGCCTAACTGCTTTTCAGACACTAATATGCTTCAGCAGGCCGTAACAGAGAGGTAGGAAATGCCCCTGACATGCACTGGGGGAAGGAATTACTCATAGACAATGAGTCTTAGCCAAATGTTTGCAGTAAACACATAATAGCATATGTTCGAATTATGTGTAAACAAATTTCGAATAAAATAAAAATGACAACTGGCTCAAAAATATAATGTAAAGTCAAATTTTTCTGATATATTAAAGCAGAGATATCAAAGTTGTCTGACTATGCTATCAAAAATGTAAATGTTATTATGACAGTATATAAGTTATGTGTTTTAAAATGCATATAGAATAAAAACTATATATAGATACAAATGTCATGTAAAAGGGAAAAAATTTTGATTCACAACTTAAAATGTAAATTTAAAATGTAAAACTTGTACGATTTAAATTGGCACTGGTAATAGATACCATTGGTCTGCTGTCAATTAGCAATTCTCCATATAATACATTCACATTCTCAAAAACAGACAGAGTATCACATTTGAGTAATTCAATAACATCCTTTACAAACAACAGGGCTACAAAATGAATAAACGTTCAGGAAAACTCTGGTGACCGAACAGCATTCCGGAATACTCTAACATAACATTTGACAACTTTTCTAAAAGTCCCTCTGAGACCCTGGGCAAACCTCATCATTGCTCCTATTCTTATTTTTATTTGCCTCATTGGGGCTTTGAACAGCGTCTAATAATAGTGTGAGAAATCAGGATCACCGGACTTGAAATGGAAATGTTACAGAGATCCCTAACCCTGACTTCTAAGTGCTGAGAGGTCAAGCTGGCAAGTCAAAAGTCAAAGGTCAAAGGTTACTTACCAGTTATTCACTTGTAAGATGGTAAGGCCTGTGTCCTGCGCTAGCTGCTTCTTCTGCTCTTCGGATGGGTAGGGGTGCTGCAAGAGAGAATCGACAAGAAAAATGATATTAATGTTTAAAAAACCTCTGCAGGTAATAACACAGCTGTCCGATGATCCATAAAGCTATAATGAATGGAACACGCAAATGTCTTCATTTTTTACAGTTGTGTATTTCTCCTCGCAGTCTCCATCAATAAAGCAAATCAAGATGACCTGACTTTTTCTTAAAAACTAATCTGTTTAAATGACTAATGACCTCAAGCATCAAGTATACCCGCCCCATGTGAGACTGCGGGCAAAAAATTGGATCCCATATGACTCTTTCAGGAAATTACATCATTATGTATGATAGACTTCCCATATGCAGCCCCGAGTCCGAGAATTTCCCTGCGTCTTATTGGCTGAGCGCTCGTGGTTTTGTTTGACATTATTTGACATTACTTGACAAATGATCGAGTGGGTGTGAAAGAGAGACAATGGAGAGTTTTGTTTAGGGTTGAATAGGGCTTGGCCCTTGGTGGCCCCGTGGTGGCCCCTGGCCCCTGATCCTCTTGCTCTCACTGTGAGTGCAGAGGGAGGGCAGCAGATGGCAGGCAGGGGTGAATGTATAGACAGCGCAGGGTCGTGGGTGTGCACCAATTTTGGCACTGTCACGGCCTCACCTCCCGTGGTCAGTGGTGAGGGATGAGTCCTGTTACATGTCTCGTTCCCTCTCTCTCACACACCGACGGAGATTTCCCTGCTCACCTCCTGGCTTGCTTGCTGTCATTGTGCTGATGAATGACTGTAAACTCCGCCCCTTTTCTACAGCTGTGTTCTGGGATCCATCTTTAAACTCTTATCACAAAGCACTCAGCAGGTCGCGGCGCGATTGTTCGCTAAAGTTTAGCGAGGAACCTGCATCTTCAAAAGACTGAAGCAAGCTCGCTTTTAAAGAATCACTCATATTTGCACAAATTCCACTTATGTCTGTTAAGAAGCCCCCTCCTCGTCCCCATTTGCATGCTAAAGGAGATCTCTCTATCTCGTCCCAGTGTAACTAACAGTTATAACTGTAATGTTCCACTGAATCTTAATGTTCCACCTTTCTTTAAGATTGGCAGCACAGGGGGTCTTTATCGAGGACCTCTGAATAGGTCACAAAAGATGGAGGCTTAGACCATATGTAAGAGCCTCCCCATCTCAAACGTCGCACACTGGCTCAAAGTAGAACCCGACAAAACGTAATCCTGCAGCTTTCATTCAGCCCCGACCCCAAATGAATGCATGATCGCCTGGGTGTTGCAATGGGGGCCATTCAGAGGCCAAAGTCCCCTCTAACACTTTTTTTTTTCAGAGGACACATCCTGCAATGGGAAACACTTTTGCTTCACAAATCGCTCTGAAAAGGAGCTGGGAACAGAGAGAGGATAATTCAATTAGGCTCTCCTTTTTTATCTCTAAACTCTAAAGGTGGGTAAAAGGGAAAGGATTACTATGTGTACAGGACCTGTGTAGCCCTTTGAAAGTGCTGGAATTCTGAAAGAGAATGGGAAAGAGGAAGACGCAAGAGAATGGTGGGAATCTGAGGAGGTGGACTGGTGCAAATGTGTCGAAATTTGAGGAGGTTGAGAATGCCACAAATCAACCCCAAACCAGCAAGTTTTGAGGAAACGTACTCAACCCCTGGGCGAATAGGGCCCTTGGTTTTGATAAGCGCAATAGATGGGTGGGAAGAGAGACAGATAATAACACACCCTGCTAGTTTTAATGCAGTTTGGATGCAGGTCGCTGAGCTGAGAACGGTGGGATTGAGTTAATTCACCAAGAGACGCTGTTGGACTTGTTTTCCAAAGGCTTCCAACTTCCGACCGGAAGATCTGAGAGCATCTTACCGTGAGATGCTGGAAGAGCCACGCCCGCATGATGTTGGTCGCCACTTTGGGGAAGATTCCTCTCTTCTTCTGCCGTTTCTTGTCTTGGTCGTCCTCGTCCCCTGTTCCCGGAGACGCCAAGCTGTTATCCAAGCCATCTCCTGATAAACAACAGCGTGAAAGCAGAGAGAAAGCAAAAGAAGAAAGTCACTTTAATGAGATAAAACATCACCTTCAGTTGTTTATTCAGACCGATCACCAGTGCCACTCACAAACACGATGTGAAAGAGCCACGCAGGGGGGCTTGTTTTGATTAGCATCAGTAACACAAGGACCGCAGCGAGCAGGAGTATCCATGCAGTGAGAGGGAACGCTAATCAACAGAGCGAGATCTCTCCAGCTCTCTCTCGCTGTCTCAATGTCAGAGATCTCGAGGAAAGCTCTGCACCAACCCTAGTGCTATTAATTCAATGTGAGTTCTGTCTTTGACATGAGGTAATGAATGTCCGGGCTCTATGCTTGAATGGGGAATGGAGACTTGGCACTGCAAAGAGAATATCTGATCTGAATTAGCACTCAAAATAAAGTCGAAGAAACTTGGGGAAAACATAAATAAAGCAAAGCCTGTTAGCGGTAGTTGAGAAAACCGTGTTAGACTTTAGAGGTTAGTAACTGGTATACAGTGCCAGGGACAGAACGTATGATGCCTAACCACTAATTTACTGCTTACAGTAGCCTCAATAAAAGACGTAACTAAGTTTAGTTAGTGGCCACATACAAACACTGCAGCTAAATTATTTCCTTTTCAAATGCCTGTTCTGAACGCACAGAAAATATGATTAAAAGATTATTTTAGTTATTTAGTGAAGCTCATGCAAGCTCTGGGAATTAAACCTTTGACGACAATGTTGCACCATATATACTTTGGGTTATAGCAATAAATGCTCAATTTAATGTGTGTGTCAACTTGTGTGTGTGTATATATATATATATATATATATATATATATATATTTATATTTTACTTTTTACTTTTATGAAGGTGTAAAATGTTAACAAAATTTAATTGTATAAATAACTATGCATAAATATTATAAACAAGTATATTATGTAAAATATTTCTACAATATGCATCACCCATTATATATATATAAATAAATACTGGCTATAATAAATAAAAGAAATATGTATTGAAGTGATTGCTTAACTACTTTTAACTATTAACCTTAAACTATTTTAATTCATTTAACAATATGTCAAATGAGAGAAGTTGAAGCATTCATAAAAATACAAAACTTGTAAATGAGAGCTTGATAATGCATGATTTTTATTTGATTGATTTATGTATTTTATGCTGTTTGAAAACTCGTAATTACGGTAATTCCGACATGACATGAATAAGGCATTATGCTGTAAGATCAACTGATGCTTAACAAACAATGCTTTTTGAACTGTAAGCTCTCTGATAACATCAAGCCTGCTTTCATTCCATTACCATCCAATCTAGTTTAAGATCAGAGCCAGGCAGGAGGCCGCTTTTAAACTAAGGTTTCCGTCTTGTCCTCCTCCCCACCCTCCTTTCTCTTTACTTCTTTCCATCCCTCTCTCCCGCTTCCATTAACTGTGCATCAGGCAAGATGATTTACTTTTAACAGTCATGCTTATTTTTCTTGCCCTGAGGGTAGAGATGCCTTGAAAGCCTGCCCGGAGGGTGTGTGAATAATGTATCTGAGGGACTCCTCCCCGGAGGCGGGACAGGAACCCTACTTTTCTTAAGATTGGCCCTGCTGTGTCTCCTTGTTTTTGGGGATGCATCAATCAAAGGCGACTGTATGTGCCATATTCATGCATTAATATTTCAGTTAATGAATAATGACATTTGAATATAAGAAGGGGGGTGGTAGATGGACTTCAGGCTGGCTGACTGATGCCGTAATCAAAATGCAAGTCAAGGGCAGGGCAGTGGTCTCACACTGTCTGTCTCTACACAACACAGACGCTGTTTTTTCTCATTATGCTTTCAGGAGTTTGCATGATGACCACAGACTTAACTGGCTCAGGGAGGAAAGGGTTTACTGTGAAATAATAGAAAGTGTTATGTTCTGAAAGGGAACAGAAAATTTAAAACAAAGAGATAAGAAAATAAATAATATAAACAGAAGAGAAAATAAAGGAAAACATGTATTTCGAGTGTGTTTTATGAAGTCATATATCAAAATATTAGTGAGACTAAAAAATGTATATATTATATTTGGAACAATTTAAAAGGGAATAAAAAAATAGAACTATAAAATGGAATATACAGAAAATAAAATAAAATGAGGATCATCAACAATTTATAATATTTAGTAATATGCTTAGTAATATTGTATATTTGGAACAATTTAAAAGGGAAGAAAAGTCATAAATATGAAAATCAGCATTACATTTAATTAGAAAATGAAATAAAATAGATGTTTTAAGTGTGTTATTGAAAATAAAATATCAAAAAGAAAAAAGATAAATATTGAACAATAATGTGTGAATATAAAAGGTGATATTTTCCTTGTGCTTACAAAAATCCTATGAATTGAATGAAACAAGTGAATGAAAAAAGTAACACATTAAAGAAAATAATAAAGTAAAACTGAAGATGAAACACTATAAAAGACAATAAGAAAAAAATTAAAAATAAGTTTTCAAATATAAAAGATCAAATATGTGAAAGAAAGAATGTTAAAAAAAGAACAAAAAGTATAAAAACTGATGACTTTTAAGGAAGAAAAAGTGAAAGGTGAAACTATAGTCAGAAAAAAGAAAAGAAAAGAAAAGAAAGGAAAAGGATAGATAAAGAGAGCTGGGTGAGATCCTTACATCTAAGGAAGACTCAAACACTCTCTTCCCCCCCTTCTCCTCGAGCCTCTCTCCTCCTGTTCCAGAAAACGAAGGCCGCAGGGCTGATCCAACCCGACGCTAATCGCTTCTGACTGTTCCCTGGCAACTTGGCCCATGCAGCCTGTGTGACTGCACTCTCTTTAAAGGCTGCTGCTCTCTGCAGCTCCCTGAGCCCTACCTCTCTCCCCGAACCCGGAGTCTGCACGCGCAGCGCAGAGGGGGGCCAGAGCAGCCTGGAGGAAGGCTGGAGTAAGCCCTCGGGCTGTTTAGGGAAAAACAGCACCCTAAGACATGGAGAAGAAGAAGCTTCTAGCTTCCTATTTTTTTCACTTTCCCTCAGACGTATAAAGCAAAACTTCTGAAGGGGTTCTGCGGAGAGATATGCATATAAAACAAGTCAAATTTTTACACCGGTTTCCCCACATACTTTGAGCCGACCCTGACGGCATCCGTGTCACATCACGGTACCTTCAGCGTCCGAGAGATGACAAGGTCCAAAGCTAAAAAGCTCTGCCTTGTTCTGACGCTGATAATTAGATGAACTGGAGATAGATGAATGTCCCGGAGACAAAGGGGCCTGGCGCAAACTAGCCGGGTCTGATGACTGCCACCCCGCACGCATCACAGAATAAATCCTGTTTGCTTGCTTAATGAGCTCACCATGACCTCAATCTATCACGAACTATACTTCTCCAAAGGGGCCATAATTCTGACTACTGGACGCAACAGACTGGATAATTACTGGACGAACGCAGATGATTTTGTTCTCGCTAATCGTTTGGCTTAAAGCATATTGATTAGATGCTCTTATCCTCTTGTCCCCCGTGGCCATGATATGATCTGGAGGACCACGCGATTGGACCACAGTTGGGTGGTATTGACGGCTAAAACGCGGAGGCATCGGCTCTTGACACTTGTTGTTGGTCCACTCCGCTTCATGCTGGGATTTAACCTCCACTGAAGGTTCAGATATAGATGTAAACATCCTGTCTCAGCCTGTGTCTTTCAGCAGCCTTCGAGGTGAACACTGGCCTGGAATGTCCTGCAGCTTCCCTTTGTTCCCTTTCGGCCTTTGTGATGGACATTCCTAGGCTCTGCATTCCCACCGACACGCACATGTTTAGGATAGCTGTGGAAAACCACCCCCCAAGACCGTCCCAAACTCACCCTGAGGTGAGTCAGCAGTTCCGAGCCAAAAAAACATTCGGAGCACCTCTCTTTCCTTCTTAACCTAGCATGAAGGCTACTCAACAAGAGCAGCTTCTACTGATGTGCGAACAACAAAGGGACCCCCCTACAAGAGACAGGTGCTTTGAAGAGCCCCGGTAACCCTTTGGATTCGAGTTTTGGGTGACTGACGTAACACCCCCCGTTCACTTGTAATGGAAAAGGTGTTTGCTTTACAGATCTCTTGAATGATAAAGGGAGGAACACCGATCCAAAGTGGCTCCTGGAGGAGCAGCAGGTAGATGTCCCTGATCCTAACCCGAGCTCTGCCTCTGATCACCCCAGATATCAACCCTCTATTGTGAGCGGTATTTGAAGTGCTCTGTCCTTCAGGCCGGCAGGGGTCATTCCTCTTCCCCTTCTTCAATGCATGCTCTTTGGGGTCAAAAGGCCATGGGCCTTGGATGTCCCCCCACTGTTGTTTCAAAAAAGCCTGGTGTGGAGAAAATGCCGCCACCCTGATGCTTTTCTCCCTTTTATACCAAATAGCACTGCAGAAACACTACTGCCGTTGCTGCTATGCCAAACATTTCAAAGACGTTTTCACACCGAGGCTGAATTGTCAAAGAACTACAATCTGGTTTTTTTTTTGGTTCTGGTTTCTCTTGTCTTGCAGAACATCCTGCTATTGTGCTGCATAATGGTCAGGCTACTGATGGTTTAAAGGAGGCGAGAAACCCTGAAGGCTATTTTAACTGAAGCAATTATACAAAAACAGGTCGTAAAAAAAAAAAAAAATTAAATAAAAATTCCCCCAAAAGATAAACAGCATTAAAGGACAATAAATACGGAGTGGCAGGTCACAATATAAATTAAGGGGAAAAAATGACATGCAAATGGAAGATCTGGTAAATTAAATTAGACCCTTAACCTTTCAAGAACATTAAACACCTATTGTGTCCACAGGAAAATCGTAAAACCAGCTCAGCGAACCATCGCAATGATGACATGAGCAATGTGAACACATGACTTTGATTAGCAAACACTGTTTACACCCACAGGCAATAAAAGAAATATGAATTTGAAAAACTAAATTCTGCAAAATACTACAGAGAATGGGTGAAACATACAAAAAGTGGCAACCTGCAATTGATAGCTGTTTAACCCGTTTTATATATATTATGACTATGACTATAACTATCACTTTTCCCTCAATAAATTCTTAATTTGCTGCTTATTAACAGTTAGTAAGGTAGTTATTGGGTAGGATTAGGGATGTAGAATAAGGTATTAATATGTGCTTAATTAGCACTAATAAATGGCTAATATTCTACTAATATGCATGCTAATATGCAATAAGTGTAAAAAATAAAGTGTTACCATATATATATATAAGTTCAGTAATATTTAATGACACTTTTGAATAAAACCAATTAATTTTTAGGTTAGCATTTTTTCTGTAAACAACGTATAAACATAATTTAAATAAAAAGATGAAAATGTTAGTCTTTTCAACAAAACATTTTAGGCTACACTTTTTATAATATATAAACACAATTTAAAATCCAACCTCAAGAGAGAAAATACTACTTGAAGCCTGGATTACAAATTAAGACGACAGCATAAACTGTTTTTAACAATGCATGATGCAATAGCAAAATCGACAGGCTTCCCTACCTAGTTCGCTGCTGTTGTCTCCGCTCTGAGAGGCATGTCCCCCGCTGGAGGGTCCTGGGGTGCCGACTGAGGGAGTAGAGTGAGCGTCATCCATGTCTCTCCAGGATGCTGGATTCTGAAGGTTCAGGTGCACGAACATCCAGAGATCGAAGGGTGAAATAAAAAGAAGCCCACATTAGTAATGCTAGCACATATGCATGCTATGCTTAAGTTTTTTAACATCTGTTTACCATGTCTGCATCGAAATAATCAAATTTAAGACAGCTGAAAAGCACGATCCAGACAAACTAGGAAGACTTTTTTTTCCGAACACTAGACCTATGGAGCCTCAACCAGGGTAACTGCTTCTCCTGATGTCGACCGTAAATGCTCACAAGAAACCAGCGGCGTCCCCTTTTTATCCAGAACAGTGTACAAAGCACTTAGACTGGCTCAACATGAAGGCAAACAGCAGCCGTTCCTCTTCAGGCCCTTAGCGTCAGCTGTTTGCCTGATGGTGATCAGCTAAAGAGCTCTAAGAAAGGCCAGAATAAGCTCCTACAACAATAAAGCTGTGTGAATAAGACCCTTCACTGTTTTCTCATTAGGACACACAAAAGCAGTCTGTGGGTTTAGGTGTGTGTGTGTGTGTGTGTGTGTGTGCTGTTAATAATGTTTCAGAAGGCCACTGTCTCCCTTCATCACCTAATTCAAATTGTTTTGTGTCACACCGCACACTTGTAAATCGATAAGACATTACAGCAGCATCAATAAAAGATTACAGTTATCGTCAAGTGTACAAAGGTACATATTCATCAAATAAATTTCAGCTGACCAAGTGAAGATATGACGGTTAGACCTCAGTAGACCTCTGTCTGTATTTACAGCAATGGTGCAGATGGAGAAAGTCACGTTTCACATGATGGAAAATAGAAGCGCTGTAATATAGGAACGGGTGTTTAACGTCAATTCAAATATTCTGTATTTTTAATGTGGAGAAAACCTCTCTCTTCCTATTTTGACCTGGAACAGAACTAAGCAGAACGTAAAGTTCTGTTCTTCTTAATTCTGTGGTTTTGTTCCTGTGACAGGGGGTGGTGCGTTGATAATAGGAAGCACAACTGTAAAGAACACACTGTTGGTCTCTGAGTGAAAAAAGACTCCCCTCCTGCTTGACAATAACAATCCAATCAGTTCAAAGACAATAGCGCATTCACGTGCAAATGTAACGTTGATCATTAGGGCTAACAGAGGGCTGGACAGTGGGGGGAAAACCCTGACCCTTTGCAACACCTGCACCCAACACGACGGGCTTCATACACATGATCATCATCATCATCATCATACCTCTTCTAAAATAAGAAAAGCCCTGGGGCAATGCCTTAATGATTCATATCAGTGCAAAGAGAAATGGATTTAGATAATGTTGTTTAAATAAATTAGCATATGCAACTAAGTAATTACTCCTCTTTCTTCCTTTTTATGACTAAAGTATATTGTGGAGATGAATAATGGAGGAAGATAAAAAGACAAAAAGGCAATGGCAGAGGCACTAAAAATGTTAAGGTTAAAATATAAGGACAATACAAAATAAATGGCATTTCAGTCTTTTCTTTGTTGGAAACCTCACTAATGTGCCTTCATAAATTGCCTGTATAGCAAATACAAACAGCTCCACTATTTAATTGGCCTGTTTTATGATCTCATAGAAAGCCAATTAAAACTCACGTGATCTGCAAGATTTGTCGAGGATCCTGAGAGGTCGTCGAAGTCGGACTTGCATCCATCCCGTTCATCAATTACCAGGTCAATGGGCATTTTGCCCTTCAAACAGCTAATATACCGATGGCAGAAGTTGTCGCAAAGCTCGTGCACCTGAATCGAAACCGAAAAAAAAAAAAAAAAATCAGTATGTAAATTTGTTTGTTATTCGAACAATATAGACTACAATTATAATAATACAAAACGATAATAAAATAATTAACGTACCTTTTCGAGTTCTAAAAGATGGAATCGTAATACTTGTATTGACTGTATCATCTAAGGGAAGAGCAAAATAATGCATTAAATATTTCAACAAAAAATGCCAACATTAACAATAATGTATATATAATAATATTATCAATAAAGGTAATGGGTTAATAATAATTTTAAGCTAATAAAAAAACTCAAACATCGCTGGTTATTCTATACGCGCGAGAAATCCCACTCGAATCAAAAACTTGGCACGTCTGATATTGTGTTGGCTTTGTAATGTTATGATAATAGCAGAAGTGTAAATAGGTTCCTCTAGAGAAGATGCTTTGAGGGAGCCCAGGGCAAAGACCCCCACGCCCTCTGATAACACGCGGCCTCATAAATCACTAAAGCTTCCTTTCTTTCCCTCAAAGAATCCTCACATGGAGCTTTGAAACGACTTTACCTGGAACAAAATCTGCGCGAAGCAGCATCTCTCACTTACCAAATTGTCCAACTCTGGATTAGAAGAAAATAACGGCTTCTCTGCCCGAATCTGTAAAACATGTCACAAGTTTGTTAGAACAAAAACACGCCAAAATCATTTCCACCAATAGTTAACTTAATCGGGATGACCAAATATGTTTTTTAAACCGTTAAAAAAATATATATTTTTTTTCAATCGATAAGTTACCTGTTTGGCAAACACAGCGATGTCCTCGTTAAATGAATCGGACGAGCACACATCACCTCCAGCGACTCCAGGCTCTCTCGGTGTGCATGTGGCCAGCTCGCACTTCTCAAACACCAGCGCCAGAAGCGGAAATAACGGGTGCCTTCAAAATTCAACATAAACATTTGGATAAACTTACAAATCAAAACACTATATCAATAACCGAGCAATCCTTCTGGCGACAGTATTGGAGTTCCAATGCTACTTTCACTGCTTTCACGGCCAGATATGGTTGCACTCGGTCAGATAGTGACTTTATAATTTTCATAATAATAAAAAAGTAACATAATTTTAAACTTGAAATACGCATGCCATTATTTACATGCCACAGGTGAATTTAATATATTCTTAATCATAAGACATTATTCTTTAAGATATATTTGTGCAAAGAAATTAACTGACTGTAATAAAGCACAAATAATTGTAATATCAAATGCGCTACAATAATGCAGCACGCCATTTGAACAATTAAAGATTGTATTAAACATGGCTGCAATAAAGTACCCATAAATTTGGTCCTTGTCTCTTTTAAGTGCGTCGTTGACAGCCGAGCCCATGCTGCTGGGCATGATGCTGTGGGGTGCGTGGGCCCCGTAGTGCTGGTTGGCATGTGGCGGTGGCCCGTGGTTCAAATGGTGAACCTGCGGCAAGGGCCGAGGCGCGTGCGGATCCCCGTACATGGACGTCGGGACCCCAACTCCATCCATACCGCCACCATAGTGGGCAAGGTCTTCGTACTGCATCAGACAGAAACTGCATCATAGGCAACTCAAAACACACAAACGCGCGTTTACCTAATATAGAATTATATTACAAACTGTGAGCAAACTTTACGACTTAAGTTGTTTACGCGGTGGATTTGTAAGAGAACGTACCCGTTGAGCCATCAGCATATGACGCTTCTGTTGATGTTAAGTGCAAATTGTGATCTTATCCAACGGGGAAGCAATTTGAGTGATTTAATTCCTTTTGTGCATCCGGTTTAAGAGGACTGAGCTGTCGGTAATCCGTTGAGATGATAGAGCATGTCCCGTGAAGAGTTTCTGATCACTTCCTTCTCAACCACTTTTAAAATATTTCAAACGCACGTTGACGGATAGGCTATACCTAACAAATAAAACCCCGACACGTCTACTTTATATACTTGCTTCCACTTGAACCTTCTGACTAACTAATGCGATTTACCCCCCTCACAGACTTCCTGAAGTCAGAAGAAGCTTTCCAAATTCTGGGATGTTCGTGTCTGGCATGGCAAACACTGCGAGGAAAAACTATCCGGATCTCATGGTCCCTCTTTGCGACCCACGCTTTGCCTCGACTGGGATTGCGTTGGTGATTTGGAGCAGGTTCCTCTTGAAGAGACTGAACCCCTGATGACTGAGCCTGGGAAGCGTGGTGGGTGTTACCAGCTCGACACCTCTACATAAAGCAAGAGAAAGAAGAGCGCAATGACCACGAGCTGCCAGCGAGTGTTCACATTGGATACGCGCACGGATGACGCACCACCATCCTCTGCGTTTTGTTACTAGGGGTGGAGTGTCTTTATTTTTAAAAGTGCTAAAATCAGATCAGTGCACTGGGAATGGACCTTATTTCAACAAATTGCTAAGCATCACAGCATTTGAGCCTTTGAAAATATATTTACCACAGACTATACATTTTGACTGCCTCGTTGTTTAACTGTCCTTCAATACTTGCGCGTCACAAATAAGTTGAATAAATAGGTTTACGTTTTTTATTTTACTTTTTTTGTTTTAGCTTTTGCGAATATATTCTGTTCAGTATATAATGTTTATAAAAAAATACATTAGATAGATGTCCTGTTTTCCTTTAGTAATGAAAGAAACTGCGTTCAGTTTCATTTTAGGCTATAGCTTCACGGTGTTTTATATATATACATTTTTAAAAGAAACAATTGTTAATGTGTGGAACAAAAATGAATTTTAAATGGGAAACTATAAAACCCGTGCAGTTATACATCTTCCTCTTATTCCAAGCGCTTTTGCTCATAAATGACACTGAGGGAATTCTGCACGACTGTCTCATCATCATATTTAAACGCCTATAAAGGAAAGAGAACGACCGGAATGAAAACACAAGCTAATCTGGTGTACAGAGGCATTTAATTTGCTTTGAGTTTGATCATTTAAAAGTGACTTGCAATTGTAATTTTTATCATGTTGTTTTTTTTTAGTTTAAAACAAATAGCCTTAAATAGCCTATTAACAAAAGAAAAAGAGGGGAAAATTGCCCATATTTTAGAATTTGTATTTATTGTATTTAAATATATAATTTGTTCGGTGATACAGTGATATAAATAACAAGTGTTACTTTTGGCCAAATTCTAAAATAAAAAAATAAATAAAAAATCCCCTTTAGCATACACCCTTAGTTTTAAACTTGTGTAATATTTGCAAAATGTAATGTTTTATTTTATTTTGTTATATTAGTCCACGTTTATTCATTAATTTAAAAGAATGCATGCTGTCATTTGGACATTTATTTCAAAATACTAATGTAAGAATGCAGTGAAAGATAAGGTTTAAAAAAAAGACGGTTTGTTAGTATTCTTTATATATTTAGATGCATTTCTACAAACACGCCGAGATTAATAAATCAATTCCTATATAAACTTTTCCAGTGCGACATCATAATAATACATTATTTTAATTTAGACTAACGGAATGGTGGTACGCGTCATCTTTAATATCAAAGTCAGTAATTTAAGAAATGCATTAACATATTAAAAAACAAACAGCTTTTGCAACTAAAATAAGAATTTTTTTTATTTATTTTAATTGTATGGTAATTGCAACTTTTTAAATCGAAATCCTAAATTTGTTATGAACATTTTCAACACGGTTTTTAAACTACCTTTAAATGTCAATGTTCTTCGCCCTTGTTGGTGTGATGATAATCCGCTTTAATTTCAAAAGTATTGACCTTTGCTTGACCCGTCAGGATGTGTGCTTGAGCCGCACGACACTTTTCTTCTAGTTCTTCAGATCCAGCGAGAGTCCTGAAAACCTGCCGCTGAGCTCCAGTTTCACTTGTGCCGTGCTTTCCAGCGCAACAATCAATTACAAAGTCACTTTACCTTCTATCCCCACCTAGCGGTCTTTGAAACCCACCATGAAGAGACTACACGAAGAGAACGAGCTCGCGTTTGAATTCTCTCACCGGAGACTCATTGTCGACGGAAAACCTATTTAACAAAAAAAAAGCAATGGGCGATATTAGAGTTGAACATCACAAACGCAAACACGCTCAAACGCGTGATGCATCGACAAGAAAATGCAAAACGCGATCACAAAATAATAAATAAATATCAACCACATAAAAAAAGCAAAATAAACATTGCGCGCACTTGAAAAAGACTCCGAAATAATTGCAAATATGCACTTAAATGTTCCAAGGCAAAGGATGAGAGAGCATTGCATGATGAGGTCGTTTATTTACTTTTCAGGAGAGATGGGAAAGTTCCTTCCTTTCATCAGTCTGTACATAATCTCGCGCGCCCCTCTTTGAAAAGCAGCGCGCGTGAATTATTAAAGGCATACATTTGAATTATAAATACGCTAATGATACCGACACGGGCTGAGCGCGCCATGCCCGAGGCTAAATTCTTCCGATGCACATTATTTCTTGGCACTCCGACTTCATTTCCTCTCTCCTTTCTCTTTCACTTCTCCTCCTCCTTTGTATTTCGCTCCCCGCTTACAGTATGCATGGAAGATGCTGACTGATTCATGCTGTCACCCGGCCTGCTTTAAACTGTAATGAGTTACCATAGTCTGAGCCTGTGTGTGCATCCTCAAAAACCTGGTTGCACAATTCTCCTGCCGACCCCCCAAAACAAGCACACACACACAGGCCTGGCAGAGAATCAGACATCATCCTCTGCTGTCCTGAACATCATTAGCGTTGTCAGGACAGGGTGAAGCGCACGCATGGCCCAAACTCTCCCTCTTTCTCTCCTTTGTGGCTGCTGATAAATATGTACATATTCGATATATGCATGTATATATGCAGGCCATGCACGCTTCAAAATAGGTATCCGGAAGGGATGACAATGTAGTGACCTGTATCTCACACGCTGCACATGTGGAACAAGATTTATTGAGCACTGTCATTTTGCTGGCAGGATGAGGTGTGTGTACATCCAGTGTGTCTTCTGCAAGAGAGTACAGGAGCAGCCCTGTACAAACATCGCAATGTGTGCAGGACTGGGGGAGTAAAGCCAGCGCATTCCAGCTCAATGACTTACAGCGCATGTGCTGACAGCCTGACCTCACCAAAAAGAGATTCTCTCCAGCCTCTCATAAAGAAGCCTTATCCTCCCTCCAAAAAAAGGGGAAAAAATGCCTTGTTCCCTAATGCTTTAATATCTGTTTTTTTCCCTCTGTATACGTTTGGACCCCAGTTGTTTTCATTATGACTGTAGGTGACCCAGAACACTGAAATAATCTTGAGGGTAGATTAATTCACTAAGAATGCTGAACTTTAATGCAGTTTAGGTCACATAAAGCATCCAGGAATAAGAACATCTGTGATTAAATGAACACCTTTTCACACTCCATCAGCGTGTTCATTAAAGATCATTTTTGGGACGCTGGAATAGTTTCTTCTGTCCCCGGCTAAATATGGAGAGACCAGGCATAAGGAAACCATATGTAGGTTGAACATTTGAAGGAAAGACTAGTAAATTTCACTAGCAATTGCAAAGAAAGGTCAAGTAACACTATGAAGTAAACGTGAAATGCTTATGAAAGACTGAAATAGTATTTTTAATAATCTTTGAAGGGGGAAGAAATACAGTTCTGTATTTCAGTAAAAATGTTCATGTTTGTGTAAGCATTCTGACCACTAACAGACCAGTGGTGAGACTATCTGTCAATGACGGAATATTTGATCGGAAACCTGTATGAAAACAGTCATTGTTTTTAGCTCGTGAAATTGAAAAAATTCAAGGTTCGTAAACCTAATAAAAAAGGAACTATTTTAGTGCTTGCAAATCGATTAATCCTGATTAATCACATCCAAAATAAAAGACTGTGTTTGCATTATATACAGTGTATGTGTACTGTGTATATATTTATATGCATAAATAAACACACACACATACACACAGAGGTCAATCTTAAAGAAAGTGTGTACTTCTATATTTATATAAAAATATAAAATAATAT
>JAUMHE010000075.1:4847672-4872910 GCA_032359235.1 Enteromius mattozi
CCCACAATCCCTGCCGGACCTGGAACTCGAACCCACGACCTTTGGGTTACAAGTCCAACTCCCTATCCATTAGGCCACGACTTATACAACCATTGTTATGGGAAAAACTAATACAATACTAATACAATCTGTTTAAAGTTTATGACCCAACTGAAAAACTCTGGTATAATTATCTCTATAATTACGGTAAATTTATCTCCATGTTTCCCATTTTTAAATGTGACTTGACTCAAGCAAATACAATTTCTTAATATAAAATTTTTTTATATGGTTAGAAATAGTTTTGTTTATATGCATTTTTAATTTATTTTTGTTTTACATCAAGTTTATATTTCCAGTTCCCCTTTTTCATGTTCTAGACCACTGTAGGCCCTTTCGTTTGAAGCCCCTGGCAGTCAGAAGACCCCAGAGCACTGACCTCATTGACCCAGGCCACAGTTTATTCCTCATCACATCCTATTGATAGACAGGAATGAAATCACTCCACTCAAATGACATCAGGAAGTTGCTTTCTATTGCCTCACATTCTTAGAATCCAATGCATCTTTATGATAGCCATTTTGAGAAATTACCAGAAACCCCGTTTTTCCATGAGATCTCTGGGAAATGTCTCACAGTGAGTCACAGAGGAGCAGAAATTTAAGTTGTCTATATGTTACTGTGGTCTATAAAACCATATAAGCTGGCAAACCACTGAGCAGTAACATTCATCAAATATCTCTAGCCTAGTTTGTTGTCATGTCTCAGTATATTCCATCATTTCTAATCCCTGTAACTAAAGAACTATTTTTTTCTAGTCTGAAGAACAATTTTATAATCTAAACTTATTTCCACTATAAAGAACCTTTGTGTAATGGAATGGTTCCATTGATGTTAAAGGTCCTTTATGGAACCATGGACGCCAATAAAGAACCTTTAATTTTAAGATTGTAGCAGAATTATGTACAGCATCAGGAATGGTGCCAAGAGGTACCAAGGATGATAAATGACCCTGCCCCGTGGCACCTATTCAACTGTCTTTTTTACAAAATGGTTGTTTTGGTGCTAACGTAAATTAAGCAAAATATTTATGGCCAATGCTATTAGAATGAGAGGCCTTTTTGTAATTAGAAGATTTTCTTACAAACTACTTGGAATCCAAAAAGGGCAGTAAATTCCCACCAAATTACTTAACTTTATTTACTTTCACCATGAATGTCATTCAGTGTAACACCTACTTTAGTACAATTAAGACACTATAGGAGTTTTGCTGTTCTGTTGTTTTAAGAGTTTGCGCTTCCTCATTTAATCATAAAAATGTTAGCAAATTTGGCGTGCTGTCTGGGAGGCGAGCCGGGTGGACGGCGGACTCCGAGCCCTAGTGATTTGAACCCTAGCGAGAGCAGAGCTCGGCGTCCGGCTCGGACCCTGCATGCCCCCGTAAGGAAGGCGCGAGAACGGGTGGAGAAGGAGCGGAGGAGGGATGCAAAAGAAAGATGAGATGCGGAAGGGGAGGAGATGGGTCTATTTATAGTGGGAAGGATGGATCTGATTGGCTGGTGAGATGAGGAGATGATTGGACAATGCGATTTCGTACGCGCTCCTCTCGAAACTCGTTTTAGAGAAACATCACTTCATTTGCATATTGTGAATGCAGGGAAATTTTTTATGTTCATCTGTTAAGTGCATTTGATTAGGATTTATAAGATATCACAACCGTTTTAATCAAATTAATAATAATATGAATAATAAATGTTTCTTGAGCAGTAAATCTGCATATTGGATTGATTTCTGAGGATCATGTGATGCATAAGACTGGAGTAATGATGCTGAAAATTAATTTTGAAATGTCAGAAATTATATTAAAATACAAAACAATTTCCACAATATTGTAATGTTTCATATCCTACATTTGTAAAAGCTCCACTGTTTGAAAACGATCCCATATTGATCATATACTGAGTAACTGGGATTCATTATGTAAGGTGATGACTTCATATTTGTGTTGAGTGCTGTAATGCTGAATGAACAGATGGAGTCAGTGCTTTACCGCAAAAGCTTTTTCCTTTCGGTGTCTAATATTTTGCTATTATATTTCCAGGATTAATCTCATGGTGTCACAGAAGCAGCGGAATTTCTACCTGCACAGAAAAGAAGCTTGACCGTTTATTAGCTAGCAGGCTGTATAAATGACACTGGCTGAACTTCATATGGCACACAGAATGAGTATTCTCTGACTACACACCTTTGCGCAACAGTGCAGTATAATCGGGTGAGGTAAGAGGGGTGCCTGGCTTATAGCTGGAGCCTTATGTGTAGTGTCTCCATACTTCTGTGGCAAGCCATTTTAACATTTATTCCGTTAAACTAACAATTTTGGTGTTACTAGAAATAGTTTTTAACGGTTATCTGGTGCTACTGCCAGATGGTTTACTGACATCAGTGGCAATTTTGCTAGTAAACTAGGCTACTTAATCCAATAGTGACTGATATTTGTTAATATTTGCTGAATTCTGTTCAGCTATGGAATATGTACTCCAGTTGTTGCTGGTACAAATTAACCCTTAAATGCATGAATGTTTCGCCAATCATTATTACATATTAATACGTACATAATTAAACACCCTTTTAGAAAGGCCTGTCCAATCTAACTATTAGTAAAAATTTATTAATAATAATAATTTAGCCATAAATATTAAATTATCCACATGATGACCTTTCATTTGACAAACTCACCCGGGTCAATTCCTCACTTTCAGACACTTTTAATAATTAAGCGCACTACCAGAATGCCTTCAATAACACTCAGTTGTAGTCGTCAGTGGAGTGGTGTGCTTGTAAACTTGTTTTATTGAATAATTATTTTACGAGAACAGAGTGAAGAAATCATGCACAGCTGTTGTTTATATTGTTTTGTATTGACAATTTTATGATTGGTTTATAAAGGCTACTTCGAACACCTATTACCCATTTTTATAAATTTACATTTTAATATTGAATATTAGAAATTCAGCCAATGTAGCGCTATACACAGGCATATAAATTTGCTGTGTTTAATTGAGAAAAAATTAAAGCATGTTTAGATGTCTTGTCTTATTTATGCAATCTGACTAAAAACTATTCACATTTTTACTATTATTATTACAGTAATTATTTAAAAAACTTAGAGTGCCCTAAAAATAATTATCACAATGCTGGTAAAACAGGCTTATACTGATTTTCTTGTCCTCTGAATTATATTTATCAATTCTGTTTTTATAATCATTATCATTCAAAAAATTAATAAATTCATAATAGGATTAGAATAGAATTCTATTTTAAAAAAGACAAATATTTTTATCTACAACAACAACAATAGTAGTGCTTACATTTTAGGATTTAAATCCATAAATATTTACTTTACTGTAGTCCCTTAGCCATCGAGGCCATTAAGGAGACATGAAGGAGGAGTTGGATGTCAGAATCCTCCACTGCTCTCTATCTTGCACAGTTGTCTAGAGCTCCAGTGGGGGTTTACAAGACCACTCCAGCAGGTTATCAATCCATGCCTTTCATTGTCACCCACGGTGGCGCCCACCTTCAGCTGTGCCCTGGAGTATGATTTTGGCATTATGTATTATGCCTGACAAACTCGTTTGTCTTCCTCTCTAGGTATGATATCCCCATCATTTTCCTCAGGCATTTGAACTCAATCCTTATTTCATCATCAGCTAGCAGGGTCCATGTCTCAGCCATACAACAGTTCACAGACAACCAGTGATCTGAACAGCATGTACTTGGTATCAAAGCTGACAGTCCTTCTCCGGAAAATCTTGTAGAGCACTGACATGGCAGAAGTTGCAGCAGCAATCCTAAAGTGAATCTCTGCTCTAGCAAGAGCCATCTCTGAACAATATTGCTCCTAAGTATTTAAAACTGATCACTTCTTCAAGTTGTTTCCACTTAGGGTGATATTGGTGGTGGTTTCTCTAATGCTGTTTACCATAACCTTAGACTTGTCAGTGCTAAACTCCATGGCGTATACAGCAGCCCTTTCTTGAAGAGCACCCATTAGACTGCTGCCAGCCAGTAGATCAATGTCATCTGCAAATCTAAGGTTGCAGATGATTCTTCCATTAATGGAGATAGAAGATTGATGATCGGAATTGTCTTCAGCATTATTCACTCCAAGAACAAGTTGAAGAGTAATCCGGTTGTTCAGCAAGATAGCGCTAGTTGATTTTTCATATAGGGTCTTAATTACCTCTACTATTCTCCCATCAGTATTAAAACTCCTAAGAATGTGCCATAGTTCATCATGCCACACCCTATCGAAAGCTTTCCTAAAATCTGTAAAATTGTGGAAGAGCTCTTTCTGGTGGTTCAGGTGTTCTTCGGTAAACAGCCTATACAGTTTAAATCCATATAATTCACTTTTTTTGGACTCCAAACGGTTGAAGGTCACAGTTACCGTTTCAGTGCAGCTTCAAAGGGTTATAAATGATACCAGACAATGAATAAAGGCCTTATCTAGTGAAACAATCAGTCATAAAAAACAAAACAAAAAGTGTATTTAATTTATAAACACAAATGCTCGCCTTGCTCTGTTCTGCGATGCACGTAATACGTCATTACGTTGAAAAGGTCACGCTTGACAGAGACAGAAGTACAAAGTCTATGAAAAGTCACAATTCTTTTCACATCCAGGATATGCACATGCTACGACCATTTTCAACAATAAAGTGACACAAACATATTTGAATATGTGTCATTGAATTTTCAACAACTTTTGAACAGTCCTCCTCCACCACATTTGTAAACACGGACTCAGTACTAAACAGATGATTTTACCATTGCATTCAGCATCACGCTCATATTCCTCAGCCATATTCTCAAAACTATCATTTTCAGTGACTTCACAATCAGTATTTTGACTACTGGCAGCTTATTCACCACATCCACCATCAAATGACAGTGACATTTATATGTCATTGCGTGTAGTAATTGCTCTGCAGTAAAGCCAGTTAAAGCCAGCGACCCTATACACTTTTTACTAAAATGTATCAGAAAACAGGCCTTCTTTTATATTTTCTTATAAAAATTTTCTTGTTATATTGTTTATAATGAAGAAATACTAAGTAAGTTGGTGTCTAACTTTAAAAAAATAATAATAATAAAGGAGGGAGAGAGTACAAAACGATGTCCCAGGTCTCTAAAGACTTAGATATTAAGACTTAATAAAGATATTAACTGATAAGAGCACTGACCAGAATAAACACTAGAAACAACTGGAACTAGGAACTTCATGCTAGTTGAAAGTGAATAAGAAGTAGGAAAGGAATGTGTAAACTCCTTTTTTTAAGGACATAGGAAGAGCTTTGTCAGCTGTGAAATATGTGAAAAGTTTATATCTCACAATTCTGACATTATTTCTTACAATTGTGATTTCATATCTGACAAATTCTGCCTTTGTAACTCACTGACATTATTTCTTGCAATTGTGAGTTTATATGAAACAAAATAATTTGGTAGCGTTAGGGTAGGGTACTTTTTTATACCTACTATAATACAGATAACTGCCATTTTCGCATTAAGACAGTCCCCCCTTAGTGTAAATAGCATCTATTGCTATTTATCGCAAATAGCCGCTGCCTTAAAATAAGCACTAAGAACAAAAAAATAATTAATAAATAAAAAAAATTGTCTTGTGGGATAAATGTTAAACCCGCTTGCCATATACTGCGGCTGTGGAAAAAAAAAAGCCTTCTGGATGGTCCACTCGCGAAGCGCTCAGACGATGCCCCCAACAGCGCGTGGACTTCTGCTGCACCTTCACTGTTTACTTCACACACAAAGGGTCTGTGACGCGTGGAAAATGGTGCAACTGGCAAAAGGCGGAGTGATCTAGAACTCTTAAGTGCCATGAAGAAACAGAAGCAGATTCCATGCCAGTCTAGCAGCACATCTATCGCTCCACACGCCTAAAGATGAAGATGATCTCATGCTTGCGCCCATTTACCTCTCTGTCTCGTTTAAAAACAATGTCTTCAAGGAAATTCGCTGCATGATTCAACAGTCACTCCGTATCTCCTGATTACTTTATCGCTTTACGACCATTTCATGAATTAAACTACAATCCAAAATGAAATTTCCAACGGAAAACCCAAGGAAACCAGGGAACTGGAACCCTCCACCAGGTAGGAACATTTCTTTTCCAAAATGTATTTCCAGCGGCATGCAAGCGTTATTGATCATGCTGCATCTTTGACAGAAGTTATTATGAGCACAATGAAGCATACATGCGCTCTGGCAGTCATCTGTCATGCTGAGTGATTTAAGAACCCAACTAATCCAATCAAAAGCACTTTAACCGAGATGCGCAAAATGATGATGGGGTACCAGTGGGTAAGGTAGTTGACTGCGATCAGTTAGTGGTACAATACCAAATGTTTAACGTTTCTGTTAATTCTATCCGCCTCAGTTTTTTCAGTGGACACCTTCATTAAGATTCACAACCACGCGTTTCAATCACAACATCCGATGCTTAAGAGGTGTTCCTCACAAATCACAATCACGACATGACAGAGAGTCCTGTATGGTTGACGTTTGCTGCAATAGTTTGGCAGGGTGGGAGAGGAAGAAGTCATAAAGACGTCTGTATAAGCAATTAAAGGCGGTATTTTCTAGAAATCTTCAACAGAGGTGCATCATAACGAGCCTACAAGTCTATGAGTACTATGCAGAGACACGAGAGATGCACAGTGAAACGTGGGAGACGCGCATTACCTAATCTTACTATGTACAAGCAAATCTCACAAATTCACGATATAGCCGTTTACATATTTATATATTTACGAGAGGATAAACATGTACTTTATTGACTATTAATTTTTATTTAATTTTTTTATTTTACGTTTGGGAACAGGGTATTATGTTTATTTATTATTATTATTATTATTTTAATTTTATCATATGTTTAACTGTAATAGCTCCTTTATATAATGCGACTACAGTTTAAGTCACTATTGTCGATCCATACAGTATTTTAATGTCATAAAGTCTCATAAAACAAATTTTACTCTCATATTTGCCCTCCGTTTTTAGTGAAAAAAGAATTGAAGGTAGGGTCAGAATACCTTGTAAACAACCGATCGAACTGTCACAGTAAATTATTGCGGTCATGCTGCAGGGATAGTGTCCACATAAACAGCTGTGCAATACTACATCATATTGCAGGTGAAGGGACTGCCTGACTACAAGAAAGTTCAGGGGAAATTATTTGGGGTTCAGTTTTTATACATGCTTTCTGTGATTAATGCGTTCTTTGGTTTACTGTTTATAGGGTAATTTTAATTCATCTTGTACCACCTCCACAAGATGATTTTTGTAGAATGTGCATAATGCTCTTATGCTTTTATGTGTTTATGAACAAAGCCAGTCTAACAAGTCTGAAACAGTATAGCTTATAGTTGCTCCACCCTTGTACTGCTGCTATCTACTGTAATGGGTTTTCAGAAAGCCAAGAGTAGTGTATGTGTGAAGACGTGTGTGTATGTTTGGATATGCAGCAATGATCAGAGGCTTTGGGATCATTACATGTGAAACACCACCCTTTGCCACCTGGAGTGTTTCCATTAAATTAAAAAAGTCATGTTTAAAAAGGAAGTAAAATAAACACAGGAGCAAACACTAAACTCGAAAAGCAAATTGTTTATGATTTTTGCTTTGAATAAATCTTTTGCTGTGGATAAATGACTAATATATATATTATATATCAGTGGTTTGCATGGAAAAAATAAAATGCTAAATAATAAAGTGCAAATCATTATAGTGTAGCAAGTCTCGTAGGTTTATCAGCTCTTAAAAAAGGAGAAAATGCACATCTTTTTGACGTCAGGGCTGTGGGTCCAAACTTTACGGTATTGTCGTGAAATCATCTGTCAGTTGCTAGAAGCCAAGCAAATAAGATTCCATCATGAAGAGGTTGCGTGTCATGCTCTCGTCCTCGAAAACTATGACCGAAGCCACGAAAGGTAAAATAAAACGACATAGGCTACTTAAAATGTATATTTTTTTCACATAATTTAATATTTTACAAACATTTTCGTTGTGATTTGTAAAAGTTTGACTTGATGATTGATATAACATCCTGAAGCAAATCCAGTGTTGTAAATGATCACATACCTGGCATAAACATATATTGCCTCTTTTTTTTTTTTAAACAGTGCCAGTGCAGACCAACCTTGTGCCGCCGAAGAAGGTCCAACCAGGGATGTTGCAATCCAGCTTGGTGCAGGCCAGTGTGGCCACCATGCAGAACCCCATGGGCTGCTCTTTACCTCGCCTTTCTGTCTCCCGGCCCACTAGTATGGTGGCCAGCATGGAAGCGGTGGCGGATGGCTCAGCCCTTCTCACGGTCATGAAGTGGAAGACTGTCCTTGCTGTGTTTGTGGTGGTGGTAGCGTACCTGGTCGCCGGCGGTCTGGTGTTCAGAGCCCTGGAGCAACCCTTTGAGAGCAACCAAAAAGACACCATCACTTTGAAGAAAGCCGCTTTTCTGGAGAAACATACCTGCGTGACCCGAGATGAGCTGGAAGAGCTCATCAAGGTAAAACTGTTGCTCGTCTGTAGTAGAGCTCGGGTAGTGTCCCTTGTGGGATCTCAGATCTAGTGTAACAATAGATCTTCATCGATCTGTCTGACATGTGAGCTTCACTCATGCAATAGACCAGGGCACAGCGGTTGGACAATTCTAAATGGAGCAAGTGACGAAAATAAATGTAAAGATATTGGAGAAGACTGTTGTATAGCAGACCTATGACAGCAAGCCATTTGGTGTAGAGTTCAAGTATTTGATTGATAGGGGCCATGATGGCAGTAATCAGTCTGTTTTGCAGCGTTGAAGCGATGTGCAAAGTCCATTCTGGTCTTTAATAGTTCTCATTTACAAAGGCTATTTTAACATGACTTTTCAGAAATGTTCTCAGCAATAAAATGGCAGAGATTTATGGAGGAAACATTGCAAACTCTGCAACCTTTCAATCTCTGAAACCTGACTAATACATTTTTGTAAGGTCTGTTTTGTGATGTCTAACACCGTGACAAAAATGACTTTTCATTCCTGCAGAGTTAATTTACTGTGGACTTACGATTAAGTTTTCACAACAGGGGTTCAAGGTTTTGCTGATTAGCATAAATCTATTTGCCCCTGCTGGCAGATTCTGTAATTACACCCTGTTGGGTTCTCCATTTATATCTTAAAAAAATTATCCATGTATTTTTTTATGCAAATCTTAATATTTTAATACTTACTTTTTGAGATTGAAAGGTTGCAGTGTTTCCTCCATACAAATTCAAGGCCTTGGAATTAAGTCATGAAAATGTACAATTTCTTTTGTATAATTTTCATTTTTACTTTTTAATACACTCCATGCAGACCCATGTTTATATCAGTTTTTATTCTAAGAAAGGTAGAGAAATTCTTGACCATGTAATCTGTTTATAGCCTGGTTTACAAGGGTCAGGTTCTGCTCAAGCTTGACAGATGCAGTTAATTTGTCTTCCACTGCGTCACCCTCTTTTTCACTAGTTCTGGGGTTTTCAGGGACCAGTGCTCACAGCTCCCCATAAAACAGGGAAAGTAGCGGAAAGTGCAGAGACCTTCCAGAAATTGACTTTGGTTCTGTTCCAATAGCAAGTGAGCTGCCTACTTAGGCAGCATTGTAAGGCATCACAGGAATGCTCAGTAAGCAAAAGCTGTTCTATAGGATACATTCTTTCAGGAAAATTCGAAAGCATAGCATGTATCTTTTGTGGAATATGTCATGTTGAGAAAAATGACAGATGAGGTGAGAGAAAAATGGATTATATGCTTAGAATTCAATCAATGATTAAGTGTATTGCTAAAATAGCTGTGCTGTGAAATGTCCATTTAGAAACATTGGTTGTTGTATGTATCATTGCAGACCAGAAATGAAATGTCCGGTGACTGCGCTAAAAGGTTTACACTCTATTGCATTTGAAAATAACCTGTCACCTTCACTAAACCATGCAAAGGAAAACATGAAATATAAAAAGGAATTTGCTAAAGCAACCATTTGATTCTACAAGGCGTTAAGCTCTTTTATCACAAATCATTTTTCACAGGCGTAATCGCAAGTGCAACGCTGTATCAGGTGGGCTATCGAGCAAGTTTACTATGTCAGAAAAGCCATACAGTACATGTGGAGCTGATTATGTAATTTGACTGTTTTTCTTGCAGTCCTACTGGTAAATTTACATATGCAAAGCATACACAAAAAAAAAACCTGTCACAATCACATTATCTGATTTACTGGAATCCATTAACAAGTCCTGAGCTTTTTTTTTTTTTACAATGCAGATCAAATTAGACACTGACAGATTCTCAGATTTCAGAAAATTGTTCATATGGCTCAAGCAGCTGCAATGCTCTGTCAATGTCTAACTATTCTGCCAGCTTTATTATTCACTCAATGGGTCACAACACCAACAGTGGAAGACCATTTGTTGAAGTACACATTCTTAACCTAATTGTGTTGAATAGTCAATATTGTGCAGTTCTGGTGTTTGTTACTGTGATTTTCGGTTGCTCAAGATGTCCTTGAGAGATGAAGCCAAGTAAAAGAACTAGTAGCGTCTTTGATAGATGAGCGGTGATAATCATCCAGCCCGGCAGATAAAGAACAATCAAGTCTTAAAAGCATCTGCTGGGGAATCTTAATTCCTTTTGCGCTAATGGGGCTCCATCAGGAGTATGGGCAGGGGAAAACGTGAAGCTCGCCCATTGCAATGCTCCCTGGATTGACTGAGGCGGGGAGGTTAAAAACCATAATTGAATCAATAACCTGAGACCCTAATTTAATCTAGAACCAGCAGCATTTGAGAGCTTTGTAACAAAGCACCATTTGAAAATAGCTCAGTCTCACCGACTCCAGTAGAGCCTGAGAGAGGCGGATATGACAGCTGCTTCCTGTCAGCTTTTGCTGTTGAATGTTGTTTGAGCTGGGAGTCGCGGAACAAAGAAAATGGAAAACAGATCTGCAGCGGGAAACGTAACTTGTGGTTTTGCTGATTAGAAATACCGCAAAGCGTCGATGATTCAGGCTAGTGGCGTGTGGATTAGCTGCATGTAAGCTGTTGCTTTCGCTCTGCTCAGGCTGCAAGCTGTGCATATGTACTGCAGTCTGGCAGTGATGTAACTGGAGGTGAAGAATCTGAAGAAATGCCAAAGCACTTCTTTGAGCCGTAGACCAGACAGAGCATGTGCACTAATTCTTGCACATTGACTATCAAAAATTGCCAGGAAATGTTCAAGCGTTAGTGTAGCGTCTACAGCGCTAGGAATTGCTTTGGCATTTGCTCAGATTCTTAACCTCCAGTTACATCAGTCTACCTGCCAGGAAATATTCCATTACATTTGTCATTATACCATTATTTTTTTCTACTTACACAATTGAAGGTATTTTAGATGAAAACCAGGAGGCTTTTAAATGTTCCAATTGACTGAAAGTAAATGATACTGTTAAGGTCCAGAAAAGTATGAAACACATCATCAGAATAGTCCATCTGCCATTAGGGGTTTAATCTGAATGTACATGTGCGTGTCATATATACGCCAAAGTCTATTTTTTATTTGGCGTACCATTTACCCACTCATGAGACCGGGTTCTTACATTATACCATTTGTGAATTTTCAAGTCATATTTTACCACAGAAATCAATATAAAATTGTGTTACAAGTTACCATACATCAAATGAAAAACAACAGTATGTGGTTATTCAAAAATGATACTTTCTGTATGAATTTAATTTAGACTCACAACAGTGCAGCGGTGATTAGTGGAGGTTTCCTGATCAATCTCTGTGTTTGGGGCAGAATCTTATAGCTAGGAAAAAAGACATCCCTCATGACACTCAGTATTTACAGCTTCTATATGGTTTACCTCTGTCACAGTGACAGTTCTCATGATGGGATTGAAAGCTTTAAGGCGCTGTCATCTGCGCACCTGCTGTCTGTTGTGAAGATGCACTTATATTTCTTCGAAATCACCTTCTCACCATCTGAAAGGAGGTGTAACGTCTCCCAGTAGGGGACATAGACGCATATATAAGTCACCCAGGCAAGCAGATGGAGTAAAATGCTATTCAGATTCGTTCAGAAAAGAAATTGAAGATGAGCTACAGACATATGGAATGCAAATTTGTGCTTTCTAGCAGTCTGTGTTGAGGTAAAACCATTTGCGCTAAACGATTGAGAACATCACATTATACAAGAGAATTGAGCTCTTCAAAGAGCATCCACCCAAGGGACAGCAGTTTCCATTCTTGGATTGAGAAATAATCTCAAGATGATTGATTGTTCAGAGACAGAGAATGTACTTTAAATGTGGCTTTTTCAGTTAAATTACACTCAAAAATGCAAAGATTGCAATAAGAAATCTGCTATTCATAAGATTTCATAAGATATTTGCTATTCATTCACTCCGTAATTTATTTTATTCTTGATCAGAGTTGTTTTCTTGAAAATTTACTTCTTTTCTCTGCTTTCATGGCTACACTTGGCTCAAACTTCATATTACGCATCCAGTCTAGACCGACAGACTCTGAATCTGCCCTTGTATACCTGCCCTTCAGCTGCCCACACGCTCGTTTCTCACACCTGAGCCGCTTCCTGTCGATCTCAGTATAGTACTTCCATCTGCTCTCGAGGCGTCCTGTTGGGCTGAGTGACCTGTTTCTGATCCGCCCTCTCTGTTCCTCTCTATTAATGATACATCTGATCATCAAAGGCTCATTAAAGCTAGACAGCTTATTTGGATCATCACCTCAGTAGGATGCCTTGACCATGACAAACTCTATGTCAAAAACTACAGTTTGTTTAACAAAAGAGGATCTGTTTATTGTTTGTTCTATTTGGAATGACTAGAATGTGTGAGGCATCATGAGTCATCGGTTGGTGCTTCAAAATATATAGCTGGATGCTTTATGTACTGCTTAAAACACAGGCTCATTGGAAAAGGTTCCACGTTTAAAAAAAAAAAAATCCAAAATGGTAAATATGCATACAATTTCCAGCTAAAATGAGCACTGCAGTAAACTACACACACTCACACACACAACCAGACTTTTACCATAGTGCGTGATTGAGAAAGAATATTTTGTACCAACTCTATACTGTATGTAGGCTATAGCTATTTTGACATGGTAAACTTGCTTGGTAGTGTACCCGATACAGCACTGCACTAAAGAGCTTGTGTTCAGAGAAGCAAACTCAAAACACCATGGTTACTTCAAAAAATGTGTTTTTATTTCATGTTTGCTTTTTCTAACACTATTAGTTAGGTTTACAGTGGAGTTTAGTGTAGGTGGTATATTATTAGAGCAGTGATTCTTAACCACATTCCAGGACATTTTGCATGCCTCCTAAATCACTCCTAATCAATCATTGCAAAATGTGCAAAAAGCAAAGTAATGTCTTTTTGAAGATGTTACCACAGGCAAGTTTTCCAATGAGCCTGGACTGCTGTATTACCATTTTTTTGCATATTTATTATTATCTTTAATACTCTGTAAATATATATGTGATTATTTTTTTTTTGTGAGATGATGCAGTGGTTTTGAAATTACACAAAGGACTAGTTTAAATTGTTTGGCCTTTTCAAATAAATAATCATTTCAGACTGCATTCACTGTGACTTTCAGAGTTTCAGTCCATTTTGATGTTGAAATTATTTGTTTATTTTGGCCCGATACCAATTTTGACTTTCATTACCACATAAAATGATCTGCCACTGGAATTGACTATTAATCATATTTGAGACGTGTTTCTCATACAATGACCTTAACTCCAGTCTTATCTCTTCCCAGCACTCTGTAGATGCAGTGAACGCTGGCGTCAGTCCTATTGGAGACACATCATACAACTCCAGTCACTGGGACTTAGGGAGCTCCTTTTTCTTTGCTGGAACCGTGATAACAACAATAGGTAGCACCTAAACACCCTGGATATTTTACATACATTTCTAGACATATACACCCCACATTACGCATAGCTCAAGCCAAATACAAGGAATTTGCTTGTGTCATACATTTATAGTGTTAGTTTCAGTCAATATGCCTGACCCCCAACACCACCAATCAATCATTTTCTCCTTCAGCCCCATTTATATTCCATGTGTGAAAATGTGACTGCCTCAACTGTCAATCCAAATGAAACTGATGCTCATGGAGCGATTTATTGAATTTTAGTCTCATATAGCCTCACGAGGAAATAAAATGGGGGGGGGGGGGGGTGAATAATCAAAGCCGTTAATGGAAAAAAGTTGAAATATTAACTCACTATTGTGAGTTAAAGATGCACAATTCTGAAAAAAAAGTCTCAATTGTTATATATTTTTTATTCACTGGCAGAAAAACAAAAAATTCTGACTTTTCATTTCACAATTGTGGCTTATTGCACATTAAAACATACAAATAACTTAAATTGCATGCTTATATCTTGAAATTCTGACTTTTGTTATCAGAATTGTTATTTTTATTTATTTTTCACCCTGTGGTAAAAATACAAGGCATCAATTCACTACTTGCAGTTACATGGAACATGCCATTGGAGGTTTGATGTAATGCATTTGAAGTCCATAAGCTGCCCGCTGTGTTACCTGCCAGGGCCTGTGATTGATTACTTTAAGAAGCTGTTGTGCAATACAGGTTAGTATCTAAATGCTGACAGGACTCTCAGTGTCATTTCTCATTGGCTCACCCATCCAGCGGGCAATGGACAAAGGCATAAACAAGATTAGTTTTTACACTTCAGTTGCCAAACCTTCGAACATGTTCTCAGTAGACACATTTTGATCCATGGAGACCATAGTAGGTAATTTCCTACGATTCTCTTTAAACCTACAGAGTATCTCTAACTGGGCTGCATAGGTATTAAAAGACTGATTGGAGTCTGAATTTACATAAAGTAAAATTAGAAGACAATTATGATTCTTTCATTCAATTTTGTGTAGTCTGAATTGGCGTTGAACTAAATATCCATGTAATTATCCAAGAAAGTCCCCTTACCATTATATGGCATTCTTTCATATGTCACTTTGAATATACAGTACAGTCTTGAATATGTTTTTCAGTTGCTTCTTAATTTACACCATCACTCTATTATATTTTAAGGTTATGGCAACATCTCTCCAAGTACAGAGGGTGGGAAGATTTTCTGCATCCTTTATGCAATTTTTGGCATCCCACTCTTTGGCTTTCTTCTGGCTGGTGTTGGTGATCAACTAGGGACTATTTTTGTGAAGAGCATTGCTAAAGTGGAGAAGATGTTCAGGGTAAGTGAACTGTGAAGCACAAAACTAGGGTTATTGAAAACAAGGCTATGATGGATAGACATACAATCTGTTTAATGGGCTCTGTGGGAAGGTATGCATATACAGTAAAGGCTGTAAAACAGTACACAACATCTACCGTGATTTTGCAGTCTGGACAGGTTACGATAGTTGCTTTAAAACAGAGACTTTCTGCACATTTTGAGTAGTTGGAGTTAACAGACTTATAGAGAAATTACACAATGTATGATGGGCAGAGATTGATATTTTTAGCTCCAGACTGATTCCATGCAGTTTGATATTTTGAGCTGATTTTAGAACACATTGTTTTTTTTAAATTGTTGCATGAATGAATTATATTCTTTTTCAACACGAGGTAAAAAGGAATGAACAAAAAAAATAATAATAAGAGTCATTATTCTTGATGGCGCAAATAAACTCTAAATCATTTGCTTACTCTATAGTTGATTCTAGTAGCAAATGGAAACATTATTTGTTGATTTGTCATCTTGATTCATTTTTTTTTTTTTTCATAGTTATAATGTTATACTTATCCAATTCTTTATTTATTTAAGCATTTAAATAATGAATCATCTTCTAAATAGGAGCAAGATGAAAAGAAAATTGTTATGATCCAAAACATCCTTTTAGTATTTTGAATTAAGCTAAGTAGTGATCATAACAAAATAATACATTGTAATACATGGATCTTAGGGCTTACATAGATAACAAAATGTGGTATTTATTTTAAAGAAGGAAAAATAAAATAATAATAATAATACAGTTGGTAGTTTGTTACGTTTTTAAATAAAACAGTAGATACCAACACTTTAGCCTTTTAGCGACAAGATTATAGTATCACAGGTCATGCTGTGCTGCATGGGGTAAGATTTTTGTTTTATAAATGCAAACTGTTATTCAGCAAGGAATAACATGCATTAACATGCATTTCATTTTATTGCGATGAACTTTCTATTAATCAAATAATCCACAATGTATCAGGTTTTCAAAAAAATATATTTACTAATAATTAGTGCTGTCAAATAATTAATCGCAAATGATTGCACCCAAAATAAAAGTTTTGTTTACCAAATATATGTTTGTGTACTGTGTATATTTATTATGTATATATAACAACACCCAGACACAGTATATATATTTTAAAAATATTTACATGTATTCACATGTGTATATTTATATTCATATAATTTATATTATATTTAAATACATTCAGTATATAAACATTGCATGTTTTCTTAAATATACACATGCATGTGTTTGCATTTACATATACATAATAAATATACACAGTACACACACACACATACATATTATGTGAACAAATACTACCTGGTTTTAATGACATAAAAGTACCTTGGTGAACGAAATACGTACTGTCACTGTAATGTCACTGCAGTTTCCAAAATAAATGAACACTAGAGGCAATAAAACTCTGACACCTTTTATTCCTATTCACACAAATGTGTGAGTTTTAATTAATAAAGCGTAATGTTCACAGTTACTTTATGACTAGAATATCACGTTATGACTTCCAAACAATATTAAAGGATTAGTTCACCCAAAAATGAAAACTACCCCATAATCTACTCACCTCCAAGCCATCCTAGGTGATGCTTTTGAATGTTAGCATCACACATATCCAGCTTCATATCTATGTGCTATCATAGAAGGTAGGTTTGTACGGTAGCCCACTGAATACAGAGATGTACTTGAGAGATGAGGAGCTATGGTTCAAATCCAGTGTAACTACGGTTCAACAAAACGGTTCAAATCTGTGTAAAAGGAAGTTGAAATGGCACAGTTGCATCAACAATTTCAACAATTGCATCAACAATTAAATTTATGTTTTAATATCAGTTTTGCTTTTGTTAACACTATCGTGTAGGTTTAGGGTTGGATTTGGTGTAGGGCACATTTCCAACATGATAGAGCATTAACTCTTAAGTGTTAACTGCCGCAATTCATACCTATATAATAATAATCATAATACATATAAATTATAATAAAAATGTACTAGGGTACGCGTATTGAACCTGTGTTTTAACGCCACTTAATGGACATTTCTCTTTGAAACTAAGGCAAAACATGCTGTAAGGTACGTAAAAATGGTTTTGGCACAAAAAGTGCACAGATGTACATATTTTCATGAGACCAGGTTGTATAAACAATATTACTGTAATTTTTGATCAAATAAATGCAGTCTTGTTGAGCATTATAACATTAGAAAAAAATCTTACCTACTTGAAACTTTTGACAGTATACATACACCTGAAAAAAACTATTGTGATGATTCTAAACAATGTACGTTAACTCTGAATGTTCCAATATAAAATTGTTTACCATGGCAATTAGAATTTCAAGTGGTAGGTTTGTCATATTAGACTATGCAAGGTCACTTCTTTTCCTGACGTCCTAGGAGGCATTAGTCAGGAAGATAGCAGCACTTGTTTGTGGTAGGTTAGTCAGAATCTGCACAGCAGAGGTACAGGCCTAGTAAATAAACGCAGAACCGAGGCTCCAGCATGCTGAGGCAGTGGCATCTGCAGTACGGGCTGAGATCACACCTCATTAGGGCTAATCAGTCTCATTCAGATCATCATTAGGCCCATCAGAGAGCTAATGAACACATGCCACCTTCACAAAGTCACGAAATGTCTTCTTATGCCACATGTAGCCGCTGCTGGCAATGAAGTCGTGCTGTTTGCGTGACTAAGAATGGCTCTCGTATGATCTTTCATGTTGATATTGCTTTTTGTCTATTTCATCCCCCCCAGCGCAAACACAATCAAATAAGCCAGACCAAGATTCGAGTGGCCTCTACACTGCTCTTCATCTTGGCTGGCTGCATTCTCTTCGTCACCATACCAGCCATCATCTTTAAGCACATTGAAGGATGGACTGGGCTAGAAGCCATTTATTTTGTGGTCATTACACTGACAACTGTTGGGATCGGAGATTATGTTGCAGGTACGGACAGAATTTAATATTTAATATTTTAGGCTTAAAACTTTAGGTCTGAGACAAGTGTGAAAAAAAGTGTGAATATACAGGCCATTTGAGCAAGCAGCAAATGAGGAAGCAAATGAGCCAGAAATTAAAGAAACATTCATATATGATTTAACATTTAGTCTCTTGTGGATCCCTTTCAAGAAACAGGTTTAGTGGTTTTGGTTTGCTTTGGCAGGCAAATCACAGAAGGGAAGAACTTTACCTACGCAGTTAAATTGATTGCTTTATAGATGTTGTTTGCATTTAGTACCTGAATAAAACAAAGTCCATATAAAAAGCTATTTATTGGGTTTTTTTTTACATTTCTCTACTTGCAGACACCATGAATTGTCAAGAAAACTGTGCTAGTCTGATTGCTGTGAAATAGCTTTCATGAATTTGGCAGGATGTTTTGATGAATAGCTTCAAAAAGCATGTGGTTGTAGATTTAAAGGACAATCAAATGCTCCCACCTCTGAAATGAAAGTGTCATTTCTACATCTCTTCCAGGAGGCAATCGAAGAATAGAATACCGTAAATGGTACAGACCGCTGGTGTGGTTCTGGATCCTGGTTGGACTGGCTTACTTTGCTGCAGTTCTGAGCATGATTGGAGACTGGCTCAGGGTGCTTTCTAAAAAGACAAAAATGGAGGTGAGACTTTTATTAGCACTGCATTTACTTTGATTATTCCAGCTAAAAATTAACTTCCAAATATGGTGTAACGGTCAATGACATGACATGACACTGTTACTGGAGCGCTTTCCATGAGCATAGTTTTTTTATTTTTTAAATCATAGACACTCAAAAACATCATTGACCCATAAAAAGTTCAAACTGTTATTTGGAAGGACCATTTAATGCTTACAGGTTTATTTACCATTGTCATCTTGTTGAAGGTGGGTGAAATTAAGGCTCACGCCGCCGAATGGAAAGCCAACGTTCGTGCAGAGTTCCGTGAGACCAGGCGCCGACTCAGCGTGGAAGTCCACGACAAACTGCAAAGGGCCGCCACCATTCGCAGCATGGAGCGCAGGCAGCTAGGTTTCGACCAGCGGGCCCATTCCCTAGACATGCTGTCCCCTGAACGTCGAGCTGCCTTCAACAGCCTGGACACCACCAATTACAAAACATCCTCCCAGGAGAGCATTGACACAAAGCTCAACAACCTGCGTCTACGTGTTGAGCAGAATGAGCATCGGCGGAGCGACCCAAGCCAGGCATACTCTGAAGACAACATTTTCAACCGCCTTGGTTCAGTCACAAAACTAGCCAAACGGAACAAGAACAAGGAGTTGAGGAAAAACATCCCAGACGACGGTCGGAAAGCCTTAGATTCCTTCACCTGTAATACTCCCACAATGGATGAGGAGAAGAAAGAGGCAGAGGACGAGGAGCTTGAGAAAGAGGTCAACACCAGTCTGACCAACTTACCTCTCTTTGTGGAGAGCCCCAATAAACAAAACGGATTCATGCCTCTACCGCCACAGACCAAAGAGGAAGAAAACGAGACAAAACTTGAAGACAAAGAGTTCCATTTGCAGATGGAGCCCTAGAGGGAAATGTGTAGGAATATAACAAATGCCAAAAGTGCCTTGTTTAGCCCTTACCCTGACCTGAGATATGAGAATCTCAATTTCTGCTGTTCATTTAACTGTTCACTGTGTCCTGATAACTTGATAATGGAAATATGGTGACAGTAGCACTGGAAGACAGCTGGTTCTCTTCTTCAGACAACAGAAAAATGCTTGTATAAGTTGGAAAGAATCTCTCCAAACGTACTGGACAAAATTTGTAGCAAGCTACATTGTGACTGAAAGTGCAAACTGTTTCTTTCTGCAAGACTGTGCTTCAAGGTCATCTGTCAGGAAGCATAACTGCTTAAAAACAATGTCTGTCAAGATCCCCACCCATTCAAAATTAAGTAACCTACCTTGAGACTTGAATTCCTTGATAAAACTCTTTGAATATGAAGAAATCATGTTAAATTGGTAACACGTTGTATATGCACGGAGCTCTGCTGTCCTGTAAAACAAGTCGAGTGCATCAATATGTGATCCAGATTTATGAAGTTATCCTATGAAATCTCAGGGCTTGTAGTCCTACTGTAATTGTCAAATTGTAAGGTATGTCTGACATACAATTTGCTGTGCTCTCATGAAATATCTAAAGCTGTTGCTACACTGTACTGTTTTCATGGTTTGAAATTTAAGGACAATGGGACAGAAGAGAAGCCATAAGGTAGAAAGTCATGGTAGATGTCATGTAAGGTTGAATATCTAGTAGAGTTTAATCACAAACTACTGAACATATCTGTTTATTAGATTTAAAGGGATAGTTTAGCCCAAAAAATTAAAAAACAAAAATTGTCTAACATATTTTTGTCTATACAGTTGAAGTCAGTAAGATCTAGGGCTGGGCGATGTATCGCATGCTATAGTCATGCACATCTAATTCCTTGATTTGCGGTACATCTCCGTCATCTGTTTTCAAATAGAGTGGCAGTTAATACACAGAACCATTGATCAATGACAATCAATATCACATAGTTTGTCAGTGATCTACAACTATAGCATGCGATATATCGCTCAGCCCTAGTATGATCCAAAACGAGATATGTTGATTTTGCCTTTTCTATTTTTGAGTGTACTATCCCTTTAAGCCATTATCAGGTAAGCGATTTCTGAGAAGCAAGTGGATCGAATATTGTAGCCAGTCATCAGTAGGGGGCGTGTCCACTCATGATGGGAGAAGTGCCTGTTGCATAGCTTGTGAATCCAACCCAGTCTCACGGCAATTCGAACATATTTTACAAGGTGGCTAATTCATACATTTTTTTGCTAAATCGTACGTATTTTATGAGTTGCCAATTCATATGAATTTGTACGAATGAACTACACCTAACCCCGTCCCTAAATCTACCCGTCACTGGGGTTTAGACAAATCGTACGAGTAAGGTCATAGAAATTTGTACGAATTAGCGCGATTTTGCCATCTCATACGAATACGTACGAATTGGTCGTGAGACTGTGTTGGTGAATCTGGGGGCTGAGCTAACAATGTAGGATGTGATACATCTGGGTAGGGGCCTGTATGTTTGGTCATTTCAAATATCAAGAGTTTCGGGGAAATCGCTTACTGTACCTTTATTAAGTTGACTGATGCCTCTGATAACACAACATTATAACATATTCACAATGTTATGCTGATTTGTGAATGATCATGGTAAAATCTTAACTTTGAAATCTACTAGACATTCTGTACGTCAAAATGAAAGACGTATACGGCATACGTATGTCTTAGCTTTATGAAAGCATAGGATGCAGTTTCATTTAGGATTGACAGGGAAATGCTACTTTTTTTGTTCGAAAAAACATTTTGCACTTTTTACAATTTCTGTCTCTTCTTTTCCAGAATGTTTCTGGACTAGACTTTTGACAAACCACTAAACAATGTTGTGCTAATTGCCTGGGAGCGTCTGACATATTTGTGTGTGTGTATGTATGTATGTGTGTGTTTGTGTTGAAACCAAATACCGCTTTGTCTGATGTGATTGTTGTCTTGCTGACTGTATTAATGAAAACTCCCTGAGGCAGACACACGTATCGGTACCTCATTCCCACCAACTCGTAAACGCACACATACACATTTACAGCTGCAGCAAAATGCTTGTTGTTGAGCTAATGTTAATTACTCTTTTCATGTTTGCAATAGTCTAGAGCGAATGCAGCAACAGACTGAATATTTGTGATAAGAAAAAAAGCTATGAAAATTTTAAAAACATTTTAAAGCATTCAAAACTATTTAAAGACATGGATCCCTAAAGCATGCTATTGTGCTAATATGTTATCATGCTATGGTATTGATTGTACCACAAACATGGTTCTTGAGACTATGAAATGTCCATGTTTGAGATCTACTTCGGGCTGCACATGCTAGTAAATTGCTGTTCGCAGTATCTGCAGTATCTTGTGCAACCATTACATTCAATGTAGTGAGTGCCTTTTGGAAATAAACACAGTTGAACAAAATCCAAAAATGGTTTGTTTGCTGTTTTCTTTTTCCGTTAAGAGTTAGTTTAGAGTTTCTTCGCTCAAAGGTCAACTTGAAATGTAAGAATCCACAAAAACATTAACAACTGAAAGAACACTCAACGTGCTATTTAAAATCTTGAGGTAACGTTCACCTTCAAATGTGTTTCCAGGTGTAAGATCATATTGCACTACAATTGCAAATATTATGCAACCTTGATGGGCAAGTAATGCCTCTTAAAATAGGCCTGGAATGAAAATTAGCCAAACAGCATTTATCTAAACGTTCAATAACAGGTTAATGAAAAAAGGACTTATGTAAATATTTGATGGGCTAAATTGTTCGAAAGGCCCTTTAGTGCTGTCACTGCGAGAGAAATTTCAATTCGATTGCAAGGCCGAGCAAGCTATGCGAAGCAACTCTTCTCAGCATTACCGACCTTGACATCTGAGTCAATAATAGCGAAGAAGCTGTAAATGGAGGTAAATGTAGAAGTAATCTCCTTTGGGAACATATTGACTGCTTGTGTGTGTGTGCGTCTATGTGTTTGGCTCCATTAATGTGCATCTTATATGCTTAAATCTAGCTAACAGGACTAAGGTTAAAACGTCATGTGCCACTATTTTCCCCACAGTTAATATAAGTCTTAAAAGCAAAACTTACATTATATATTAAAATTTTTCCTTCCTTGTTCTGTTTTAAAAAGGATAATATAAACTTTCATAGACATCCATCAGTTTGAATGATTAAATAAACAAGTATAGTATATAGTTACAGAAGTACACCTGCAATGAGAGTCCAAAGAGAAACTGTAAAGCACCAGAATATTGTAAATCTGTATAAAATCATATCCAGTTTCTCAGTTAATATCAGGACAATGTAAACCTAGCAATGTTGCATGATACTTGTGCAAAACAACATAATGTTGTGGTATTCTGCTAGTATTTATGATTCACAATATGCTTGTTGTAGGTGCATTAAACCCATTTTATTAACCTGGGATATTCCTGTGAATACTGCCTTTTGTACAGCATGGATTTCTACAGCATCACACCTCTCAGCATCCTTTCTATTTTCTCACAAGCAACAGTTTCACACACTGTGTGAAGAACATCTCAAGAACATCTCTACACCACTACGCAATTAAAAAGTGTTCAAAAACTTACCATAAAGTATTCTGTATCACAGACAATCTAAACACGACAGCATGACATTTAAATATGTTGCAAGTAGTTAGTGGTATGTCTAAATTTGATGACATGAAACAATACTTTAAAGTTATCCAACTTCTCTCTAATATCAACTTCCTGTTTGTGTAGGTGAATATTTTGTGAGTATGCCTATTTAACTCTTGAGAGATTGATAGATAGGCGGATGTGTGTGAGGAAGGGTGAAAAATGAATGACACAACATTAAAAAAAATGCTTAAAAAACAGAAAAAGATTACCTCTTTAAACACATTATTCACATGGGATGCACTTGTGTTAAAATTCTGCGTCCAAATAACGATTGCAGAGCTGTGTGAAATAATGCATAAAATGAATTAACTGGTGCACATCTTTAATTAACTTTACACTGAAATTCTCAATAAATGTAGGTGGCTTGAATTCATCTATCCGCTATCAAGTTGTCTAAAACGCTAACGTTCACAATTCCTACTCCTCTTATTGTATTACACTGTTGACATAAAAATCATTGAAAGTAGCCAACTCAATAATATACTTGCCCCACTCTTTATTAATTATAAACATCTTACATGTGTAAAAGCGATGTGTTCATCGTGTCCTCACTAACTTTTGAACCTTTCGCTAATTAGTTGGATAGGTCACTGTTGAAATTCCATAATCCAATTCTGTCATAAAAAGTTCAATAAATGTTACATTTATGTTGAAGTTATTGGAAGTCACATCCATATTTTAGCTAAAATAATATTTCTCCTTTTGTAACTTACCAGTACTCATTCCATGCACCTGAAGGTCCTGCCTCCGACTAGTGAGATGGCCAATCATAACGCAGAATATCCACCCAGTGTCCAATAGGCTGCCATTTAGCCTATTTAGCATAAAGATAGTTACAGGTTTTACCTTGTGACATTAATGAACTGTTAAATGTCATATGTCTGCATTATATTTACATTTTCTTGGCTAATTAGGGACATTTGAAAGTTTTCAAACATTTTTTTTTATAAAAGCGTCTCTCACAGACAGGTGCAGAAGACACTTGTCTCAGTGGCACGTAAAGGTGAGCTCTCACATTAGTGCTGGAATCACACCTGTCACAGTACGGAACGGATGTGGCCTGAAGAACAGATGAGCTCTTGGCAAGGGCAACAGCGCTGTTGTCACACAATGGTTCTGGCTTGAATCAGCTGGGTCACAGCAGGATCTTTCCTCTCCAGACTGTCAGAAGTCTAAAGATTGTTGAAACTGATGCTTGTAAGCCAACTACACAAAGAAAAAAAAAGAAATATGTAGCCTAATTTAATAACTTACTTGATATTAACTTGATACTTTGTGATGACAGGATGCACTTGTTTCTTTTATTAAAATCACAAATTAGTTCATTGTTTTGATGGTCTTTTAGGTGGTTATTATGACATGTATCACTAATTAACCTGAGAAAGAAAATTATAAATAAATATGTGTATAGTAATAGAAACATTTTCAGCTGTTTAATAAAAATATATAATAACAACTTGCAACTTGACGATAATAAATTGTGAAAATCATGCAGTCTTTTTATTCTTTCCCTGCCATTAAACTATCCGACGTTTTCACATAATTTCATACAAAAACAAAAGTGATTTATTACAGTTTTTCTCAATTGCTAAAACACTAAAACCCATTGGCTGAAGAAAGTTCTCAGTTGCCTGACCTCATTTAGCTAATTG